>CM060948.1:102338032-102400532 GCA_030765055.1 Mantis religiosa | reverse complement strand
GATAACTTGGTTAATTGCTAACACACATTATTTTCAAAGGTAACATTTTGTACATTTTAAGAAATATTGGCCGTTTAATAGAACCTTATGATTTAAAAAAAATGCTACATACTTTTCTAACCCTCGCACACCTCAGGATATTAGTGATAATATCATGCAAAAGCTCTGAGGCGGTTCGGGCTGGGCTGTAACCCGGTTGAGCTCTCCCAGTACCCAACACCTCATACTTAGAGGTGATGGAGAGGGATTACAGGTGGGGAGATTTTGTAACACGTCGGGGTTTTCTCAGCGCTGCTCGGCTGGAAGACTCTTGTAGCTGTTAAGGATGTGTGGGTACATCCAGACGTGGTTAGTGTGCCTGAGAAAAACTACCTGTGACTGTTTGACAATCAGTTTATTGACACCTGTAATGCATGTTCGACTCGCCAACAAATGCTAGCCGCTACCGGGTTGTTTCTCTGCGAAACTCTGAGTATTTAAGCGCGATGACTGTCTCGTACGTATGGCGCTGACTGCCGAGCTCCTCTAGGGTGAATATGTCACTGCTTGACACATATACTGGACGTTAATTCTGCGATGTGCGTGTTACGTCGTGCGTTACTTAGATCACATATCGTTAATGCCTAAGTAAGTTCCTTGGTCCCGCCGCTCTGAATTCCGTAGTACAGTGATCGTTCCTAACGGAGTGTTACATAAAGATAAGAGTACTATCCTCCACGAAGTTCACGATCAGAGTCTTGTGTTGAGAGTCATCCCCCTCTCGGTTCATTAACAGAGATGTTCTCTCTAGGGTTCACTATTAGAGTGATGTGCAAAGAAAATTCGAGGTTCGGCTAGCTCTAAAATGTGTCCCACTATTTTTAGATTTTCAGTTTTGAAGAAACACATTTGTCAATTTCTAAGGCGTGATTGGTTAGTTTGTATTTCTGCTTTATGCTATCGTCGACATTTTGTAAGAGGGCATGTCTGAAATTTGGTGGAAATGTTCCCACACTGAATTTATTCTTAAGCATACATGGTGCAAAACTTTAAGGAGCGCATATAAGCCGAAGTGCTATTGTACTGAGCACGTTTTGTGAATCTTGAATGGGAATCGAAGACGACAGTCACGCCGTACGAGCCTCGCGGGCAAGTTTTCCCGGAGTTGCCTTTGCTACGAACAAAGGCAACTAACATATGATCTGACCAGCACTTCATTGGGGTAGCTCATATTTGTGCTTCTCCGTTCCATGTATATTTTAGTCCTACAAACAATTATTATATTATATATGTATGTCCTAAATGCTATAGTTTCCTTTTCTATGATAATTAGTATTTCATTCCAATACAAAATATTATCGATTAATGTATGTGATAATCTAAGATATATGTTTGATATTATGAATACATAATTATTCTACGTTCGTGACCTAGAGGAAGGATTACAGCTCACAGGTGTTCCTGCTGCTGAGCTTAGGTGAGTGAGTGAGCGGGAACATTATTACGAGGTATGCTGTCCACTTCATTAGAAGTCCATTTCCACCATATACTGTAGAGTCTTTAAAATATATAGTAACCCGTTCCGCGGGCTCTCCCCACTGCGCGAGGGAACCGAGAGTTCCCTGGATGGTAGTACCGCCACTCTTTTACAAATTATTCTTACAGAGTCTTGTTATTCTAGCTGCTTCCTGTTATTACAAACAAACTTTCAATAAAAATTTACACATTTCTTCGTAGGATGGAGCAGGTAATATGATGCTGTCATTTTTAAAGAGCGACTTGCTATACTAAGACCTCGAAATTCCATTAATGTGGCGTGATCACAATGGGACAAAAGCAATGACTTCCCGCTTGAGGAAAACATAAGTATTTGAAAAATTAAACTAACAACATGGAGTATCTTGAAAATGGTTAACTCACCCCCTAAAAAAATTGACGTAAATTATATACTTGTACGAGATGCACAGTTTTGTCTAACAAGGCTTTTCTGTATCTCTGTGGTTTTTCTTTAGGGACCACAAAATATGTACTTATGGTTAAACGTCGATATCGAATGCTTTTAATGGAACGCAATTCTCTCTCTCTTATGCGAAGTATGTAGTACATAAAAAATAAAGCTCTATGTGGGTTATTTATATTTGCAGCGGTTCTTAGATTTGTTGTCGTTGCACACTCTCAGGGTTTCCGAGCATCAAAGAAATCCATCTTGGCCATATGGACAATTCCGATTCCGAAAATTTCCTTATCTGATTATAAAATGCAATATGAAGAAATGTAATTGCTTGCCACTAAAATAAATGAGTGTACCAGAATTTATAGCGAAGTCATTAAAGTACTCAAAAATGCAAAACGGAGGAAGCAACCATTAATGTAATGCAAAAACTATTTCCACGCGCACCTGCAATCAATGCTTTTCACTTCTTTCCTTTTGCTCTTTGTTTCTTCATTGCAGAGAGTCCTGATGATGCCAATTATATGGTACGGTATATATTGTAGTCTTATTTTTACACCTTTAACAGTAGCAGAACTATCGAGGACTATCTTAATTAATCTAATTATCTATAATTATAGATATCTATAACTATCTAATTATGTAATTAATAAATTTGGGAACGTTGACCAATATATCCTGCCAAAAACTCTGATATTAATAGTGGTCAGAATGGAAACTGTAACCATGAAAACCTGTAAAATTATACAATCTAGTTTTATAAAAATCAGGTAATTGACTTCCTTCACACAGTTTATTCTACCGGCGGTTTTTCTCATGCACAGGTGTGTTATTTGGAAACCTGTCAACAGTTATAACTTACATGTGACACACTTCTAAGGGTATATTAATTTCATAAACTGAGAATGAATATGCAAGGCCTTTTGATGTCACTGTTTTCGGCGAATACAGAAAATAATTTTTATATATTTGATTTTTGCTAACTCAGGTGTAATTTATCCTTAGATAAAATTAAATGATTGATAATAAAATTTTGACATTCGAAAACCTGTGCTGTTAATCATTTTTTAATTTCACCACTATCAGTAACTGTCAAAAACTGTATTTTCTCCAATGTTAAAAACAGTATATCTTGAATATATATCTGGATTAAAAGAGGAACGATATTCTTGTGAATTCTTTGAACGGCGCTACCCTCTGTTTCTCTTGTTTTCTTGTTCTTTTGCCGACACCTCGCTACTCTTCCTTTTGGCGGAGCAGGAAGGGTGGGGGTATGTTGATCTTTCATCCAGAGGCTGGCAGGAGCAACAACAATACGAAAGTTAGTGAGGGTAGCGCAAGGGGGCGGTGGGTCCCGTCGAGCCGCGCCGGCGTGTGCAGGCCACGCGCGATATAGGGTAACAGAGCAACTCCGGAAGGTTCAGTCGGGATGTGGCACGCGCTGCGACCCACATCATGGCCGAGAAAATTTGTTGTCACCCGAAGCATAGACGAGAGCGTCGGAACAACCGCATGGGGAAGAACGTCGTGTGTAGTAAATCTCTTTACCATCATCCCAACCACCTCCTGGTGCCGTTGCTACTGTTGGCGCCGATCCTGCTCCTTGTGCACCCCGCTGCAACCGACATCACCGGTAAGTTCGACAGCTACAGCGTCCACATTCCATCGTCTTTACCAAATCTAGGCCTTGAAGGTGTCAGAACATTTGTCATCAACTACATCAACTTTTGTCTCATTAAGTGATATTTCTCCCTTGAGGTGGCACAAGGCTTCCTCGAAGATAATGTTTAACACGTTAGTGATAATGCGTTTGTAAAACAGGTACTACATTCAGCATCACACTATTGCAAAATATTCATCATGATGTACGTCTAAAATGGGTCACAGAGAGAATGTAAATCATTTTAAAAAGTTTTCTTCAGGTGTGCCAATTTCAAACGAAATTATGAGCTAGCGTTTTTTAAAATCGTACACTCTTCTCTAAACGACGTCTGGCAAAATAAATCTATTAGACAAAGACGCGTTAGGATAGATTTTGGAGTTATAACACTAGCATAGGTATTCAAACTATAATATGTGCTAATCTTAGATTTTGAATATATTTGTACTGAAATATACTTCAGCAGTTTCATAACAGTACCGTATACAACTTTGACGATGGGTGCAACCAGGAATGTTGAAAAACGAATCAAAAGTTTAATATGCAGAAGTAGTTATTTTACGACCACTTACTAAATTACAATACTGCCTAAAGAGTTCAAAAGTTTACTTAGGTATTATGTGAACAAAATAATGCTATAAGGCGTGTTACATTTTTTTTCTGGAGATGGGAAAATAATTTATACTCTATGAATTTATAAAAATTACAAGGCAGGGCGATAGTAAAAATTGTGACAGCAAGTTCTTCATTTTATATTTCAATTTTCGTGAATTTTGCTAACCTTTCGTTAAATAAAAGGAGCCAAATTACTTTGTGTTTCCAAATGTACATCTTAGCAAATAAAATACAACTAATATGATCGCTGAATATTATTTCATAGTGCGCCTTCTCTGAGAATATCCTGATAAAAATAAAAGTTTTTAAGTAATACATTTTCAGAAATATGTATGCATTATTTACCTTGGTTAGAAAAACCTTTGAAATGAACAGTGGAAAACAGTTATTTCATTGATTTCTTAAACACAAAACAATTATTCATCCATTAAGGTGTCGGTCACGGGAAAATCAATGGTATTCCAAAAATGGAAGTTATTTCTAGCCCGCGGTTACTGCGATCCAAAGAATTCAAGTTGAAGTTTGAGTACACACAAATTCTCCCCTTATAAGGCTGCTCGATTGTACGGGATACATGCCGAATCAGATCATATGTGGAATACAAGACATAATGAGCCAGGTGAGGCAATAATACATGACACAGTGAACTTATATTTCTGAAAAGTATGGAATAATTGATTACAGTAGGCGTTCAACGACAGTGGAGGTATGTGTTAATTTTCTATTTTTCGAGATATTTATACAGAATGCAAATGCTGACGTAAAAGCGGCGGAGGTACACAGTTTTGCCTACTAAAAGTATTGGAAGAGAATGGAACGCTTGTAATATGAAACGCGACATACATTTAGAGCCATGCAATTTCCTTACAATATTTAGGCACATAGCTTCTACGACTTTAAAAAAACAAAATACCAAATCTAGAAGATACATTGGTGATTTGTACGGGCCCATCAGATAACTATATAAACAATAATTTTAGATAAAATTGGCTTTCACGGTTATTTGAACAAGAATACTGTCAGAGTTGTTCAAATATCTGTGTCTTAAACTAAACTCAGAACGACAATGTGATAGATTACTATATGCGTCAGTAAATACACTACTTGAATGATGTAAAGTAATGTGAAATAATCAACATTTATTATTTGTTATTGGACAAATGTAACAAATCTGTGAACGTTTTAAGGCATATTTTCAAATAACTTTTCCAGTCTTTCCCAAAATTTCCTTTCAAAGGCTGTATAAAATAATTTTATTTCCAGTATTTACTCTGTTTTTATTTCAACGAACAGCGTTTATAATATTAATTTATCTTATGAAATTGGTTATTCTTGGACTTAGTTATTAATTTAAGGGGAAGTGGGAGTATTTAAGTCTCCAAATTTCTGCTTTAAAACTTGTTGTCATTAATTTAAATTTATGATTTGTTGTGTCGGAAAAATTATAGTGTTTCCTCAATTTCACAATACTTTACATTAAGTAGGGTAAAAAAAAGAACGCTAGCTTCAATTATTAAACTCAGTCTTATTCAAGCAAAGGTTGTCACGATCACGCTGAATTGGCTGATATTAGAGAGTTGCTTATCGCAATATTATCCCTACTCGAAGAAATACATTATTTGTTTGATATCCTTACTCCTCCGTGTTGTACATTAAAGCATATTTTTAACGCTACCACCTTAATGAAAATTGAATAGGAAATGATTTTTATTACTAAACACTTTTTTTCTGTGCTAAACATACTTCATACTAAGTCCGAGTGATACATAAAAGAATACTTTTCCGGATACGTTCCGGAAACATTGTTAAAGCTGGAAGATAATAATATAGTCTCTTTGACTAAAACTACTTCACCGACGGTTAAGGCCCGCCTCAGTAGCGTGGTGGTAGTGTGTTTGCCTCACGTTCAAGAGGTCCCGAGTTCGCATCTCGGTCAGTGTGAGTTACCTGGATAAGGGTTTTTCCGGGATTTTCCCTTATCCTAAAAGATGAATTTCCGGTAAATCTAAGCTCCATGGACCCTGGAATCATTTGAGCATCATTTCACTCATTACATTCACCGTCCGATATGACTTAATGTTGGAGGACGTAATTTACCAAGGAAAAAGCAAACGACAGTTAGGTATATTTATTCTCCTGGAAAAATAATTGGGATACCTATTTCAAACTTTGCGTGTATCACTTTAGGAAATGGGATTGAGAATCGCAGAAATTTTGGGAGGCCTAATGAAGAAACGATTACATCCCTGACTTATTGGACCCTTGCATTTGTTTTGTTACATTTATATTATGCAAAATAGTAATATATTTCCATTTGGAAATAAAACACATTCTTGTGTACTTTTCTGGTTGAAACTTTCTGTCAGTGCTTTTAACTACCTGTAATTACATCCATCGTGAATCCTCTATATAGAAGTACCTTGGGGAAGAAGAAACTGCGTTAGATGTAACGTTTTTTCATGAAGACAGAAAACTGATGAGCACATTCGTCTGTCAGAAAAAAGGAATTGGCTTGGTAGTGATATTCAAATAAAGGATTTATTCATTATCAATGCACCCCATGAACTTTACACATAAACTACGCATTACCTTCTCTAGATGATAATCACAATTTATTTTCAGTAAGGAAGCATTTTATGCCAGTCTATTACCTAATTACCTTATTGCTTAGAATTTGCTTTTGAACAATAGTATGGTGCAGCTGCCAAGATATGGATTCAAATCTTTTATTTATTATTATGTATGAATGCATTTTTACCGCGGTAATTGTGTTCATATTAAATATAAATAGGATAGAAAATAAAAATTAATTCAACCGTAACTTTAGAAACATGAACTTGAACACTAAAAACATGACTCTTTTTAAATCTTGGAAGACCTAAGTTGTTATACATGATGTAGCAAAGATCATTTTTGTTACATCTTGGAAATCTTTTGCACTAACCATGCATTGGCTCATCCTTTTGAGCTTTTGACTAGGATTCTAAGGACTATATAAAATTATTGCTTGTTCCTAGTACTTTTTATATTTATTCTGGCTCTACGGACCCTGAGCTAATTTGAGCAGCATTTCACCCAATCCATTCATCGTCCGATATGACTTAACTTTGGAGGACGTAAGTTACAAAAAATTATTTATTCTGAAGACAATATCTGAAATAGCTCCTAAAAAAATAGTAAATCTGTATCATAGAAGATTTTATTTGAGTCGTTGTTTCAGTAACACCAGCAGATTGCTATATTATTCAGCTTTTGTTGCATTTGGCAGTGTATCGTTCTCATTCGTATGTTCCACATTGTTCAATAAACTGCCTCAAATTACCTTTATCGCTAAACAAGTAAATGTGGGATGCACATTCGAATCATCACTGAAATATTAAAATACAGTATCCTGGAACACTTCATTTAATACTTGTAATGTATGAAGGTGTCATCGTTCTAATCCTTCTTATACTTTAAATAAATCTTAACGTAGTGGTCCCGGGTAATGAAATTGTAGTAACTCTATTGATATAACCAAACAATTTTACGAAAATTCCAAATATTGAAATTGTACCTGGAAGGTTTGATCTGTACTTGAGTATCCTTTGTGAAAGAAAGCATATAAAAGCATGGAAATTATAATTAGCTATATTACAGTAGTCAAACAATGAATGGCTTGGGTCTGTTAAGACTTACAAGGATAACATTAGAGAAGAACTATTACGCTCTCTTTGCAAAAGCAACGAACACAATAATACTCTAATAAATTAGGGAAAAAGATGCTCAAAATGCTTGCTGTATCGATTATTATGGTACCATAAGTCCTGCACAGAGTGAGTACTTTAAAGGGTTAACTCGAGTATTGGCAAATTTGTGATTTCATGTTATATTTTGTGCATACATAAACAAATAGCCACAACTGCTCATGTTTCAGTTAATTTAATGATCATTTCCATTCATCCCTTACATTTATCTCCACCTATGTTTAATTCAATACTAAAGATTGCATTGCCGCACATCCTTTACGTGACTGAAAGGAGCAAGTTATCCGAAAATACGCGTGGTTCTGTTCCTTTTCCATTCGCGTTAACTGTTTTTCTACTGGTGCTACTACCTAAAATTATAATTTTATTTGATTTCAGTAAGGAAAAAGGCAATGGAAATCTGAAGCTGCACCTAATGATAACTTGAAACGTATCATATTAAAACCTGTAGTTATTAATACTTGACCTATTCGACGAGGCAGCAATGGGGACGTGTTTGATCTCAAGATAGGTCATATTGTATACTTTGAAATCTAATGGGATTTATTACCCGACAGAAAAATTAAACGTATATGCAAAAATCCCAGTGTTCTGTTTTAGTACTTCCAAAAAGATTAAAAATTGCGGTATTTCTAATAAAGTTGATTAGTTTGTCGAGTTTCTCTGTAAGGATGAGGACATGACATTACTGAGGACGCTTCAATTTATCGATTGGCAATAGGAACGTATATTGGTAACAGCCTATTTTGTTTTTAGATTTTTAGAGGTTTTCCTTTACAGTAAATGTTGAAAAAGTAATCATTATTTTGAAACTGTTAAAAAAAATGGAAGCGTTTGAAAATGAATGATATGTCTAGTTCTACTTCTCCAAAAATTTTCCTCCAGCTTTACACTAACGGTTGGAAGAACATAAGGAATATGTTGCACTACAATAGAGAAATTACAAGATTTAGTGATACAGGCCTTGAATCTTCCCACTTTAAAGTCTATAGAGGGCAATGGTCACATATGGCTTTGCTGCGAATCACGTTTACTTCTATTGAGATCTAGCGATACTCATGCGAAAGACACTTGCCTTAAATGCGTTTTAGTGTAGTCATTAACATGATAGAACCTGATAGGATAATTGTATGGGAATGAATTTCTATAACTTATGTGGGCAGTAATTGTTGTAAGTACTTAGATTAACAGTACTTTCCGAATGCTGAATGTAGCGTGAGAGGGGAGGCTTGAGGCCAAAGAATCAGAATCAATTATGTAACAAAGGACAAAGAGTATCTGCTGTTATTGTGTATAAACACTCGGGATGTACATGGCTGTTAATTTTCGAGCGATAATTTGGAATCTGGTATTATTTTGGAAGCAGAACAGTCGAAACGTATACTGAAAATCACCAATTTATTCACATCTATTTATACAGTGTTTCTCTCCACAATCGGTGTCCTTTCGCCAAAAATTAGGATACTCACAATCATTTTATGAAGGTTGCTTCACTATGTATCAATATAACGTGTATTCGCTAAGGAAAGGTTTATGGTAAAATAATGAGTATGGAAAGAAAAGATTAACTTGCAATCTGCTTTAGGGCGCGTCTTTGAATCCAGCTGTAACGTAGGATAATGCAGGGCAAATACTATTCTGCAGAACTGCCTTGCACATTGCAGGGTACAATTCTCTTTTAGCACAAGATAACAATTACTCTACAGTTATCTTCCAAATGAAATAACAAAAATAATTATATAATGGACAACTGTCACCAACAACTAACCATCTAAAATAAGTCAGAAGGACGTTTGTGGACATATTGGTTACAGTAATTTAAATAATTTTTTTTTAAAATTATTTAATTCTCTGTATACATGTGTACTCAGAGTTATTTAAGCTATATGCAGCATGTGCCCCATTTTCCGTAGATTATTGTTCTCCCATACATGGTGTCAACAAACTGCACACAGATTCTTTAGATTCCTAATCTCTGGATAAACTGGAGACAGTGACTGTAGTTTCAAGCGTTAAATTCCTTTCATAATGAAGAGTTAAGGTCGATATAATGCAGTCTATGTGTAGGCGTGAGGTTAAGAGATTTACAATCGTAGGCGTAACGCAAGAACTTGGCACGATTTCTAGATTAAAAATTGGTACGGAAATTTTCTGAGTATCCCTCAAATTTCAAACTGATTTAGTCATATAACCTATAGTATGCAGCTTCCTCTCTTGGTATAGGACAGGGTCCTGTTCATTTATGGTCCTCTACCACTTTTGGAGGTTTAGGCGATCAGCCCGGTACCCGGAATGAGAGTGAGGAAAGTAGATAAATGGAATGAGGGAGTGAAGGCGAAGTGAATGAAAGAAAAGATGATAGAGGAGCAATTGGTGGAATTATGAGTTCCCGGAGAAAACCCGTTCTAACGCCGTGTTGTCCACTGAAAATCTCAATTTGCGGTCGCCTGAGATCGAACCCGGGCCGCCTTGGTGAAAGTTAAGCGGTCTAGCCGCTTGGCCACGGCGAGGCCTCTATAATATCCAGTAATAAAATTCACCCATTCTTCATAAATTAAATAGGTTATAATAGGGTGAACATAAACAAAGTAATAGCGCCTAGCGTGCTACAGTAAAATAGAATAACAGTAGATGCTTAAAATCTTCCGTCGAGATTAGGTGCTGTTCGGAAGCTACCAATACAAATCTTTCCACTAGGCAAGCTGCACGAGCATGACAATTGGCCGTTTGCAGTCCCTTGTGTTACGTAGGACATTACGAGACACTGTGAATGCATTCATTAAATAATGTGGGCGCAATATCTTGCCTTTTATGCTCCGAGTGTGTTTACCTTGAACTGTGAAAAGGGCTTGTCAGTTCTTACATTAATATCGCTACACAGTTATCACAGTTTGGGGTTAGGCAGTTGCCTTACCTGTTGCTGATAACAATCAATGAGATCCTAGCTCGCCAGCTGAGGGTAAGCTCTCTGCTCTTCCTGCGCGTCCTTACACTCTCTCATTGTTCTCGTTAAACTGTCCTGGTCTCCACCGTTATCTTGACTTTCAGAAGAGAGAGACAGTCGCAAGTTGGCCTTCAGCTGATTAGCAGAGCCAGTATGGTAGAGAAAGCAGCAGCAGGCTGGCAAATGCAACTTCACCCTTCAGTTTGCTACAATGCGTATGCTCGTAATATGAAAACTATTATATTTAGAACGTGTACTCTTTATAAACCTTGTATCAATTTACCCTTAGAATATGATCCCTAAAATATATTCGGTGAATTGCATATTTGTTATATGCAAAGGTTAATGAAGCTGGTTAATGAAGCACATGACAGAAGTGTTGGAACAACAAAGGGACGCAATATCTGCTTGCTTGATACACCTGAGCAGTTTATTATCCTTTTAAGTGTTTATGCTATTGTTAAAAATAAATTACGCCGCAAACCGTACTCTTATTTACTGCGGACTTCCTGTCACCCGCACCGCCGACAGAGTAACCAGCGTCGCCGGCCGTCAAGGATTGTTCCCCTGCATAACAAAACAAAGTTTATAAACAGCCTGGGAGTAATATTCTGTATGGTATTATGGAACTGGAAGTTAAAGCAAGTGTGCGAAGTTCCGTAACAATTTTATTATTCAGTTAAATAAGTACTGATTTCATTATAGTAAGTAAACTCATCATACTGTATAGTTAATTAGTGACATTGAAGTAGTAAACAATAGTGTGTTTAGATTTCGGAATCTTCGAGTACCATATGCGCACATTTTAGAAACAAAAATTATTTAAGAAAATAGACTAGGCAAGATTTAAAACAATTACTAAAATAGCCTAAGGTATGCATGGAAGGAATCGGTAAGAATTATCCAATGCCAAATATGACACTATTTTTAAAGGAAGAAATGCCTTTCAAAGTTCTTTAGAAAACACGTTTCTCTGAGCTACGTTTCCCTACTAATACCCAAAATAAACTCAAGGGCCTATCCATGTTATTAATTACATTTATTTAAACAAGAGCTTTTCAGAAGTTCACCCTTTCACCCTTGTACGACTAGTAATACATTTTTATGTTACTGAATGTATTTTAAAATATAATATAATGGAAGAAACTTTGGTACTATATGGAGCTGATTTAATTATCATATACTATAACTTTCTCTGCCGGTATTAACGGAAAGCTAGGGGGATAACTCCTGTTTCATTACAGTTTTAATTGAAAATACCTTTTAAATTTTTGTTACTTCTTCATATGATGACATGCTACTCAAACGCATGAAGTGATCTTTTTGTGTTTTTATCTGTATATTTATTTCTAAACCAGTGACCATATTTTATATTCTACCGAGTATTATATCTGGAACATTCAAGAAACAATGCTATTTTGAATACTTAAACAAACTTGTAACAAATATTGACAACGATATGTAATATTTCAGTTTTGTAAATTTACTGTACTTGTATGTTATAATCCTAACCTGCCCTTCTGGTGAAATAGGTTTTAAAGTTTTAGAGATTCAGTAAATAATTATTACGTTTACACCGATAGCATAAAGTAATTTTGAATAGAAATAACAGCTAAAGCTAAAGATAATTGTGAAATTTTCTCAGTTGATTTTAAATTTGAACAAAATGATACAACTTTTAATTTTGGAATATTATCTCGTTGTGTCTGAAGAAAAACATTTACTGAATAAGCACATTTAATCTTATACTGACAGACAGACGCCAAGTGACTGTGACAGTCATTGGTAATCTTAACTGCTCAAAGTGAACAAGAAACGTAATGTACCAAGTAAAATATCTAAGTCTAAATTATGTTCTCCAATGAATTTTCATCATATTTTGTTTTGGTTGGTAATGAACTGGACGATCTAAAGACGAAGAGTAGACAAGTATTACAAAAATACTCCACGAATGTTAATTTATCATTCAGTAATTCAAGAAACAAATCCAATTAATTCATATATTTCCTGGAATTATACCTCACTTATAATTACAAAAATACTCCACGAATGTTATTTTAACATTCAGTAAATCAGGAGACAAATCAAATTAATTCTCATAATTCCTGGAATTATATGTCAATTATCACGAAAATGTGCAGCACCAAGTTTGTGTAGGTGTTGATTACCCGCTACTGTAGTTTATTCGACCATCTATAGAGGTCATAATACTAAACTCTCCGGCTTTTTATAAGGCAATTTAAATAGATCCATGGAGTAGAAAATTTGTAAGATGTAGGATCTTAAAATACTCTTATTTATTACTAATATGCTGAACTGAAAGAGGAATGTATGCTTCATTAATAAATGTCTAAGTTTTTGAGAAATTTTTTTAAAAAGTTTGAATCTTTGTTTTTTATTCTACTATATGGCTACAAGAAAACATATTTCGTGGTAATAGAGAAATTAAGGGATGCAATGAATAAAAAATCGTAATGGATTTCAAAAGAATGTATATTTGTTGAAACGCGTGCACGTGCAGTTGAGTTGAATAGTTTTACCAAAAGAGACGGACAAAAGCGGATTCTTAGCAGGAATTGTAAATGAATAACACTTGACTTCGTTTGAAAAGGCATTGTTCGGACCCTTAATAATAGCATGAGCGAGACTAATAATCACAATGTACAAAATAGTCAGAAAAGTAGTTCTGGTGTGAATAAAGAGGCCTCAAGAGCTGAAAGTCAGACGCAGCTGTAGTGAGGAAGACAGAACGGGGGTGGCGGTCGAGCGAGAGACATCTGGTTGGGTCTTCGGCGAAGGCAGACCAGAATCGGAGAGAAAAGATATCTGTCGGTTCCTACGTAAATAACGAATTAAGTATTATCGAGTAATAAGCATTGAACATACGGTAACTCTAAACAGTAATATATTGGTAACCCTTGGTCGGCAATTTCGAGTTTGATGTGATGATAAAAAGCAGCAGTCAATAAACCAGTTTGAAACTAGCACTCCAGTGTCATTAGAACCATCCTTACTCATACATATCCACGCATACCCTGAGGATAAAATTCCTCTACCCGGCTCTACCCTGACTTGCATCAAACCCACCATTTGCTACAATGGGTATCAGTGTTCCAAGATTAACTTCAATACGAAATTATGAGTCACTAAAATTCAAAATATTATAATTAGCATATTAGGTTTACTCCATTTTAAATAGTTTGCTTCTATATCTTAAAGACTACGTTGGATAAAAGTTTGCAAGAGAGAATTATGTTTTCACTGTGATATTAGTTTCCAAGTCTGTGTTTAACACTATTCCTCGAGGTAAGTATGCGTCAACATTTCAGTCTGCATACAGCAGTATTTTCGGATTGCTTCCATTGAAGTTGATTTTAATTATGTTCTTGATTTTTGTGTTTGAACGTTGTAACAATGACAAAACGTTGTTATAAGCGTAACGCATTAGCTACAGTGACGAGTAAGATTGTATTTTGTACACAAGTGGATCACAGACTTATGAGTTCTGCGATGCTATTCACATACCTATTATTGATTTAAAATAACATTGACAAATAGAAAAGCCACGTCCTTTAATAAACTTTTGCGGCACAGTGTGTGTTGTGAGTTAAACTATTGTCACCCAGTTATCGGGAAGCACCACAAGCAACAGCTGAGAAGGGGCCGGAGGCCACACCACGCCCACTCATCTGTCTCCTGTCACTAACTGAGGGGTGATTTGCGGTAGTGTCGCCGGTCCTTCGATGTTTCTCTCCCCTTCTCCGGTGGTCTGGAACGTTCGGCGATTAGAGACTTCTAGAAAAACACTGACATTCTTATAAAAAGGGTTTCAGAGAGACAGTTAGTCAGTTAGTGTTTGACGTGCTAGTGAAGTAGCGCCGTGTACGTGCATCGGAACGATAACGGACGAACTGGTGAATCGTAATTGTGTGCATTACGTAATTTTGTGTAATTGGCAAGTGTTTAACTGTAAGTCGGTGGAAATAAAGAACATTTTTGAGTGGTGAAATTGGACTTTTTATTCCACGAACCCACAAAGTCACACTGGTGTCAGGAAGCGGGAAAACAACATCACCGAACATTACAACAATGGAGGCAGCATTAGAAAAGATTTTAGCGGAACTGAAAGAAATGAAGACGGCAAATGAAAACCTCGCTGCAAAAACGGAAGCGGCAAATGACAGCCTGGCCGCGAAGCTGGAGACTACAAATAACAACCTCACCGCCGAGTTGAAACAAATGAAGACGGCCAACGACAGCATCACCGCCGAGTTGAAACAAATGAAGACGGCCAACGACAACATCACCGGGAAGATGGAAGAAATGAAGGCCGAATTAACAGCGAAGACGGAAACGGCTAACAACAACTTGGCCACGACAATGACCTCAAAGATGGCCGAACTGACCACGGAAATGAAGGTGGCGAACGAGGCTCTCGCCGCCAAATTTCAAGAACAGTTGGCCGGCGTGAGGGATGACGTGACGGAGCTGGGCAAGCGGATGGGCCAAGTGGACGAGCGCGTCGAGGACCTGGCGAGCCGCGTTAACGACCTGGAAGGGAAAGCCGACAGCAGCGCGAAGTCCCTGAACGCCATGGTGGAGGACGTCGTCGGCAGGAAGCTGAAGGATTTGAAGGCCGACGCGCCGGGACGCGACACAACATCTGCGCGCGTCAAACCTCCCAAGTATGACGGCGCGTCAACGTTTGAGGTCTTCCGCCGCCAGTTCGACACAGTGGCCAGGCACAACGGATGGTCACTGGAGGAGGAGGCCACACAGTTAATAGCCAGCCTCCAGGGACGGGCCGCGGAAGTGCTAAACGCGGTGCAGACGATGGCGGCGCCCAAGGACATCTGGGAGGCCCTGGAGAATCGCTTCGGGAACCACCGCTTAGCCGCAGCATACCGAAGCCAGCTAAAGACAAGGGCGCGGCAGCCGGGGGAGACGCTGCAGGAGTTCGCCATAGCCATCGAGCAGCTGGCTAGCAAGGCCTTGGTTGACCTGCCACTGGAGTTCGTATCCCGGGAAGCCGCCTACAATTTTGTCGACGGGGTACGGGACACGGAGATTCGTCAGCGCCTAATGCTCGGCGAATATAAAACCATACACGAGGCGCTGACAGCGGCATTAAGGATGGAGGCGGCCAAAGTAACATCTATTCCGACGTCGAGAACGAGGAGTGTCCGCTACGCCGGAGACAGGAGACCAGCTGAAGGACGCCGGCGAACACCTAGTGGCCTGTGTTGGGGGTGTGGACAGCCCGGACAACTACAGAGAGACTGCCCACGCCAGGAAGAGCAGCCGGAAAACGAGTAAGGGCCGTCGTGGAGAGGGGCACGTCGGCGCTATCACCACCATCCCCTCGAGTGACACTGCGCGCCGTCAGCCGGCGTATGGATGACAGCCTCATCGCGGACGGTTGGATAAGAGGAAAGCCGTGCCGCGTGCTGGTGGACACCGGGGCGGCCGTGACCATCATCAGACCTGACGTGGCGAAGGGTTTGCCGACAAGGAAGCCAAGCCGGCCATACCAGCTTGTCACGGCATCGGGTGACACCTTGCCTGTGGAGAAGGAGGCCCTGCTGGAGCTGAACTTGGGACGGAGTGCCGTTCGTCTGTGGGTGTTCGTCGCGAAGGTGGCTGAGGAGGTTATCCTGGGACTGGATGCCCTCAGGAGCCATGAGGCGACGGTCGACGTCGGCAAGAAGGTCCTGCGGCTTAACGGAGAAGAGGTTATACTCCGTCAACCCGAAGAGCGCCTTGGAATGTGCAGGGTCGTCTTGGACGAAGACGTGGTTGTTCCCGCGAGGAGCGAGGTGGTGGTGACGGCGCGACTTGAGGGCCAGAGAACCAGGAACATGATGCTGGACCAGAAGACGCCTGTACACGGACTGTGTGTAGCCAGGGCATTGCTGCCGTGCCGAGAGGAGGTGCCAGTGAGACTGCTAAATCCAACGGACACCGAT
Organism: Mantis religiosa; assembly: GCA_030765055.1. NCBI lineage: Eukaryota > Metazoa > Arthropoda > Insecta > Mantodea > Mantidae > Mantis > Mantis religiosa. The sequence goes on along the minus strand of CM060948.1, from coordinate 102,383,671 downwards.
CACGACGTCCAGGCCGGGACGGAGTTGGGAACGTGCGAGCCTGTAGTGAGCGTAACAGCAATCGACAAGACACAGGAGCCGGCGCCGAAGCAACACCTGGGGCCCCGGCTAGAAGGCTTACTGGAGAGGGCGGCCGACCACCTGACCGCAGAACAGCTGGAGCAGGTTCGACAACTACTGGGGCGATACGAGCGCGTCTTCAGCCAAGGCGATAGTGACTACGGCCGCACGGACAAAGTGCTTCACCGCATCGACACCGGAGACGCCCGGCCTATTCGGCAACCACATAGACGCGTTCCGCTGGCGAAGCAAGGGGCGGTACGAGACATGCTGGAGGACATGAGATCCAGGGGAGTGATTGAAGAGTCCGACAGCCCTTGGTGTTCCCCTGTAGTCTTGGTGACGAAGAAGAACGGCGAGCTGCGCTTCTGCGTAGACTACAGAAAGCTGAACGCTGTCACCCGGAAGGACTGCTTTCCCTTACCCCGGATTGACGACACCCTGGACACGCTAGCTGGTGCACAGTGGTTCTCGACCCTGGACCTGAAGTCGGGCTACTGGCAGGTAGCTCTAGACCCGAGAGACAAGGAGAAGACCGCATTCTCGACGGGCCAAGGTCTTTGGCAGTTCACGGTTATGCCCTTTGGCCTCTGCAACGCACCAGCTACCTTCCAACGCCTCATGGAGTCAGTGATGAGAGGACTGACTTACGATGCCTGCCTGCTATACCTGGACGACATCATCATCGTCGGGAAGACTTTTGAAGATCACCTCGAGAATCTGAGTAAGGTGCTACAGAGACTGCAGGCGACCAACTTGAAGCTGAACGCGAAGAAGTGCCAGCTGTTCCGCAAGAAAGTGAACTACTTAGGCCACATAGTCTCAGCAACCGGAGTGGCCACAGACCCGGAGAAGACACAGGCTGTGAGAGATTGGCCTCGCCCAAAAGATAGGAAAGAGTTGCGCAGTTTCCTGGGGCTGTGCAGTTATTACCGCCGCTTCATAAAGGGGTTCTCCAACATCGCAAAACCACTCACCCGCCTGACAGAGGAACGCCGGCCATTTGTGTGGACGGAGGACGCCGAAAACGCTTTCCAGCACCTGAAGGAGACCCTGTGCAGTGCTCCAATTTTGGGTTTCCCACAACCGGGTGGCGCCTTCATTGTGGACACCGACGCTAGCGACCATTGCATTGGAGGTGTCCTATCGCAGATCCAGGACGGCCATGAGCGGGTGATAGCCTACTACAGCAAGACGCTATCCAAGGCAGAGAAGAACTGCTGCGTCACCCGACGAGAATTATTGGCGGTAGTAAAGACCTTGGAGCACTTCCACAAGTACCTGTACGGTCAGCCATTCCACCTGAGGACTGACCATTCCGCCCTAACCTGGCTATTGAGCTTTAAGAACCTGGAAGGCCAGACAGCACGTTGGGTCCAGAGGCTGCAGGAGTACGACTTCACCTCGGAACATCGTAGAGGGAAGAGCCACGGTAACGCAGACGCCATGTCCCGAAGACCCTGTCCAGAAGAGTGCGGCCAGTGCACAAGAGTGGAAGAGAAGGAGCGTGCCGCTGCAGTCCGAGTAGTTGTGGCAGTGCCTGCGGACGGTTGGGATAGCGCAGGCCTGAGGAAGGAGCAGCTGGCGGACGCAGACTTGGGGCCACTCTTGAGGGACGTGGAGGCAGGGACAAGACCAACCTGGGAGGATATCGCACCAAGGAGCGCCACCTACAAGTCGTACTGGGCCCAATGGGACTCGTTGAAGATCAGAGAGGGCGTGCTGTTCCGGGTATGGGAATCACCCGATGGGAAGACGCAGAGAGAGCAGTTGGTACTTCCCCGGAGTAAGGTCCCGGAAGTCCTGGAGGAAGTACACGCCGGTACTTCCGGAGGACACCTGGGAGCGAACCGAACGATTGACAAACTACGGCAGCGCTACTACTGGCTGAGACTCCGAGCAGATGCTGAGAGATGGTGCCGTCAGTGTCACGTGTGCGCGGCGTGTCGTGGCCCTCAGACTAGGAGCCGGGGTCACATGCAGCAGTACAACGTCGGAGCGCCATTCGAACGGATCGCCGTTGATATTGCTGGACCGTTCCCAGTTTCCGACCGAGGCAACAAGTACCTAATGGTGGTCGTGGACTACTTCACCAAGTGGCCGGAGGTGTATGCCATCCCAAACCAAGAGGCAAAGACAGTCACAGACTGCCTCGTGGAGCAAGTATTCTGTCGATTTGGGGTGCCGTTAGAGCTACACAGTGACCAGGGTACCAACTTTGAGTCCAACCTAATGAAGGAGGCACTACAAAGGCTTGGGGTGAACAAGACTCGCACTACGCCTCTACATCCCCAATCGGATGGCATGGTCGAAAGGTACATCAAGACCTTAGAGGAACACCTGAGGAAAGTCGTGGCCAGCCATCAGCGAGACTGGGACGTCAAGGTGCCACTGTTCTTGCTGGCCTATCGCTCGTCTACACACGACACAACTGGGATGACGCCAGCCAGCTTAATGTTCGGCCGAGAGTTACGCCTCCCTTGTGACCTGGCTTTTGGAAGCCCTCCGGAAGTGAAACAGCCAGCGACCGAGTATGTGGAGAACTTGGTGGACCATCTCCACGACATGCACGAGATGGCTCGCCAGAACATCCAGAAGGCGAGCGACCGCATGAAGACAGGGTATGACAGGCAAGCCAACAGCCAAGGGTTCCAGCAAGGTGACCTAGTCTGGTTGTACCGTCCTACCCGGACCAAGGGACGGTGCCCGAAGCTCCAGCAGCCATGGCAAGGACCGTACCGGGTGGTGAAGAGGATTAACGACGTGGTCTACCGCATCCAGAAGGTTCCCCGAGGGAAGATGTTGGTGGTACACCTGGATCGTCTAGCCCGCTATGATGGTGCTGTTCGGGACGACCAGCTTTGAGGAGGGAGCAGTGTCACCCAGTTATCGGGAAGCACCACAAGCAACAGCTGAGAAGGGGCCGGAGGCCACACCACGCCCACTCATCTGTCTCCTGTCACTAACTGAGGGGTGATTTGCGGTAGTGTCGCCGGTCCTTCGATGTTTCTCTCCCCTTCTCCGGTGGTCTGGAACGTTCGGCGATTAGAGACTTCTAGAAAAACACTGACATTCTTATAAAAAGGGTTTCAGAGAGACAGTTATTCAGTTAGTGTTTGACGTGCTAGTGAAGTAGCGCCGTGTACGTGCATCGGAACGATAACGGACGAACTGGTGAATCGTAATTGTGTGCATTACGTAATTTTGTGTAATTGGCAAGTGTTTAACTGTAAGTCGGTGGAAATAAAGAACATTTTTGAGTGGTGAAATTGGACTTTTTATTCCACGAACCCACAAAGTCACACTATTAACGCCCCTGCAACTTCAAAATATTTAATTAAATAACATTTGATTAAATATAGCTTTCAATCTTACTTAGTCATAACTTAGCGTTTTCATAGAGGGAAAGCTTACTATCTATTGCTCTTTATTATTATTTATCGATACACGCATATTGCATTAGACAGAAATATATGATTCGATCGCAAACGCTTCAGTAGTCTGTCCAAGTACCATTTATTTCTATCACTTAAAAGCATTTAGGAACTGAATCGAAATTATTCGCTACTGAATGTGGAAGTGAGTGAGTGAGTGAGTGAGTGAGTGTGTGGTGTTTTAGGGCCCGTCGACAACAAGGTCATTTGGGCCCGAGAATGTGGAAGTAAATACGTTGTTAAAAGCAACTTTCTAATGTTAGCCGGTGATCCTGTATTTGTCTCGAGCGCAGGTACAGACAAGCGCAGGTAAGAATATTTTATGGGTGAAAAGTTGCTCAGTGACCTAGCATGAATGCTAGCCTTGTAATCTGTAAAATCCAATAAAGCAACGAAAATATTATTAGAAACTTGAATCAGATTTACATTAGCGAATTCCACTCGTAAATATGGAGCTCTGGCTTCTCTGTCAATGTTCTTGACGTTTTAGCTCCCATGGCAGATAGTCCTACATGCTTTCAGCTTTTTTATGCTCGAACATGCCAAACTTTCGTATTTATATAATTATTATCAGTACTTTCATGGACCTCATTAAAGTACACCTGTTCATTAAAGTGTTGGTATTCGACCAATCAAAAGTAGCCACGTAACCTGTGAAAGCACAAGTATCGGCTATTCTCGTTTCGATCGACAACGGTACTAGCACCAGTTAAAAAAATTCAAAATGTCTCACACTGGTATCAGTGACATTGAACGTTAACCCCCAGAAATTACGGTAAAGGGACCCAATGTTTCCAATAACCTGTTGCGACAAAAGTCAATAAACATTTACGAGAAACTCTATTCACAATTCGTGGATTGGAGATTATCAAAAGGTATAAATTCGTTCTCATAAAATGTATTCCTAGTGCATTTCGAAAAGTTGTCTCAAAATACGAAATAATCGACCTTGTGGACTGACTATTCTATTTTGAAATCAACACTCAAAATTGGGCACCGTCGCCTGCGGTGCCGTATGTAGTAAAAGCGGGCGTTAAACACTACACATTTAATTTCATTTCATTAGGTACCAAACTGACTTAATCTAAATACTCAAAACTGAACAGCTTACTAAAACGCAAATCAGAAGGATATAAAGAGAAAAAAGGCCACAACATTTACACCTGATGAGTTGAAAACATTTATAAATGAAGCACCTGATGTTAAATACCTCATAATAAAAGTAAGTGTTTTTTAATGTTACCAATGTTTTGTTCTAATATTTTTAGGTTAAACTGTGTCACACGTTAACAGCTATTTATAAGGATATTTCTGCGCCTGCGTACTACGTCTTACTTTAGACAAAACAAAAACGCATAACACTCAAACCAGAAATGGATATTTTGAAATGGAACCTTTAATTTAAATTCGTGATCGAGCATAAACGGTCGTATGAAACTTGACTATAATGGTAATTAAAACTCTCTTATCACAATTATTAACCTCACTTCGCTTCGCTTGCACGGTTAATAATACTCACCTTTTAATTACTATCATTGTAGTCTCGTTGCATAATATACTATTATCTGATTCAAATTAACCGGTAATTTGTAATTTGTAATCCAAATACATCTCAAAGGTGACTTGCTTATTCATAGTTGCTCACTGTTTTTCACATTGTCTATAGTGATTTCAGAAGTATATTCATATTAGAGAAACTCAAATTTTTAATTCATAGGCTGTTGAGGTTAAAGAGCAAATACAGAAGTGCTATTATTAAACGTTATTTATTTATACTATATGAAATTGTTGTTCCCACTTAACATTAGTTTCACTTGAATATCACAATACAAATAAAATGGAATTCGTGACATAAAATAAGCTGCGTATCTACTATAAGCTGCAACCTTACAAATAAGACTCACTGTACATATTAAAGGTGCTGTCCAATTCGAGCTACGCACGTTTGGAAACATATACTGCGTAATGTACTCTAGATTTTAGAACTAGAAGCGTACGTGTTAAGGATTTTAATACTGCAGTTTTTGTGAAACAGAACAGGATGCAGTGGGGAATCGTAAGGATTTCAGTCTAAATGTCACACATCATGAAGTGGGGAGTACCTTGTTAAGTTTCACCAGGAACTTGCGAAGCTTCATTAAAATATTTTTCAGACATATCACCGTTAAATTCCTTATAAAATGCTTTACGTCAATGGATTTACTCACGTACTGGCATTGTTTATTATTTTCAAGTAGTAATGGTTTATCCGTGCTAAAGCTTTTACCCTCAAAGATGTACGCTGGATGTGACCCCAACGCTTCCCCTTCCCTGCAGACATGCATGTCTCTCGACTCGGGAACTCTAATCCTCGTAATCCCAATTCCCAACTATCTAGAACTACCCTTTATCTCTACCTCTCATCGGCTTCCCAGTCGTGTACGCACACTACGTTTCGTTATTACTGTACAAAAAATAAAGACAAGAAGAGCATTACTTAGAAACAACAGAGCAGTTGGGCAAAACGATGTGTTCTATTTTTACAACATGTAATTTTGTATTTTTTATCCAGTTATACACAGTGCTGTAAAATATGACTGACAGCAGGGTGTACTGTATAAACATTCCTTTTTCAAGTGTGGTTCTTTCGAATCGATATAGTCCAGTATTCTGCTATCTTGTCGTTTTACATCTTCTGTGCAAACAAACCACTAAAAATAACGCGTTAGTAAAATCCTTATTTCGATTACTATTTTCTTTTCTACTTTCTCTTCTGGTTTCATGTGGCCTACAGGTGCAATATGATTAAGCAAGAGAAGAACAAATCTCATGTGAAACATTCAGACCAATTCTCTATCCATGACAGTGTTATGCGTGGTGCCCCAGAAGGCCCTTGACCAGAACTAGAAAAATGACAAAAAACTAAACTGCACTAAACTCCGTGGCGTTAAAGCCCAATAACGGCCCAGGACCTATTACTGTATCCCCAACCTCTGTCCACATTAGGTGTTATGACTAGAGTGCAGTTCTAGATGGTGGGACGTTATTAGCGTCCGAGTCAATCTTTGCTGATGAATATGTTAAATAAATATGTTTGTTAGCGACGCTATCAATTGTCAGGAACATATCAGCCCCGTTGTTTTGCTGGAATTTCGTCCCTTAGGAGCTTTCTGGCGTTCCAGTAAATCTATTAACACGAGATTGTCACTCTTAAGCACACTTAAAAGCCATTGGTCTGGGGCGGATTTGAATCCGCGATCTTGCAATCAGTAAGCTTACTCCTAACCAACTGCGGTACCCGGGCGGTCATTACAACCAGAAGTCTATTTTTTCGATGGGGCCAAATTCCTGGGACATTACGAAGCCTGATACTTCACATCAGGTCTGTCAGGGACAGAAAATCTGCATGCCGGTACCAGGAATTGAACGGTGTCTGCGGCTTGGGTAAGCACCTACACTATCACTCCGCTAAGAAGACGACTAACACAACGCTCGATCAGTTAAACTCAACATTATTTAAGTTACTGAAAGTCTACAAATTAAAAAATTGTTAGCGAGGGGTGCCATTTGCTTCAATACATTTCTTACGCATAACATTGTTGAACGGTTACTTAAATTTCTTAGTTTTGCGCTTTATTGTGTCTTCCCTACGGAGTTGACGCCCGTAAGTGCCGTATCCATTTCCACCCGTCTTGACATTGTGTTCAGCGGGGGGTGGGGGTTTAGACTCCAGGTATTGCCCTATGGAAAGAGCCCCGAAGTATCCATCGCTCCCGGGTAGAAGGAGGCCCGGGTTCTCGGTCCTACGGGTCCAGTACTAACGGGAGTGGAACCTTTGCTCTTAACTTCACTTAACTATCTGAAGATTGATAAATACGTTTCAAAATTGTATGTCTTCGCATAAAGATAATTATTTTCCAAAATTTAGCACACTAAAAGGTCTGATGGCCTTATAACATGACACTTTGGGAGCCAATCACTTGCACTACGCCTTTCGAATCGCTCATCGTAGTTCCCTTATTGGTAAAGAGTGATTTTATGGAGCGCTATTTTTCTGCCCAATTAACATTGTGGTACAAATGATTACATAGCCAATGCAAAAATATTCTCGAAAAATGCCCAGGCACGGAGCACCAGTTTCAATACAATCGCAAAGGTATTTTAGTCGATAAAGTGACTTTTGAACCCCCCCCCCCCACACACACACACCTACACACAACACACACATTAATAAACGCCCTAGAAGGTGTACAGAAATGTGTCTTTCCCTTAAAATTGATAATTCCAAGGAGTGAAGGCTCTTTATAGAACTATTTAAAAAAAAAAAAAAAAAGACTTAAAGGTATTTTGCTTCCTAATGGAGACATTCATATTTCCATTCCTGTGGCCCACTCTTTTGTTTCAAAGGGTCATATGGAAATGTTAAGTTTTTGTTACAAAAACTGAAGTACGAAAACCAAACCGTCTATGACGAGTATTTGAATATTTGAAGATCATTGGGCTGTTACTTGGTCAGCAGGCTGGTTTCACAAAATATCCTTGTTTCTTATGCGAATGGGGTAGCAGAGCTAGGTCAGAACACTGGGAAAGGGAAGAGTGGCCACGTAGGACTGATCGAACATCAAGCGAAAAAATTGTAAAACATGAACCTCCTATTGATCCCTCAAAATATTGTTGCCACCTTTCCATGTAAAGTTAGATTTAATGAAACAGTTTGTGAAAAATCGCAATAAAGACAGTGAGTGCTTTAAATACCTCCGTGTTACAATTCCTTCATTATCCTATGAAAAAATTAAAGCTGGTGTATTCGCTGGCCCTAAAATTCTAAAATAATACTGCGAGAATACTGCGCGTCGAGAAATGAAGAAGGCCTTAAATAGTTTTAGAAATGTTGTTTTTAATTGCTTTGGAAATAAAAGAAACCCAAATTATGTTAACATTGTGGAAATGATATTATAAAGTTTTAAACAGATTGGTTGCAACATGAGTGTCAAAGTACATTTACTTCATTCTCATATAAATTATTTGTCTGATAATTTAGGAGGTTTTAGTTAGGAACATGGCATTACCAGGATTTAAGAACATGGAAATGAGGTATGAATGGAAGTTGAGTGTCCACATGACGGCGGACTGTTGTATGTTAAAAAGGGTCTAATCTGAACAACATCCGAGAAGGCCGAAGTAAAAAAAAAATGAATTGTAATATTGAGGTACGTTTATGAATGTGCTTATAATTATTAATTAATGACTAATTAGTGGTAAATAACAAAGTATAATTATGGCCTAGTTTTTCATACAAATTTCTTGCTGAAGGTAATTTTTTACGCTTAACTAAGCTTTGACTCAATTTTTTTTATTTATGAATAGTTTTAAAACATGACGTGATGGGTGAAAATCGAGATTATTTTCGAATTCAGCACAAAATGTCTGTTTAGGATTACCTATCACATTAAAAAAGGTAGAAAATATGTTTTGAAATGCAGAAAAATGATAATGAATAGCTGCTTGAACATCCAGAGAGAGATAGAGAGCTTCGAAGTGTTATTTGTGGTTGCCAGTTCTTACGATGGGAAGAAAGAAAACGTAAAGGGTAGCAAACAAGCTACTAGCTTGCCGAAAACGGAGCATTTACTTATTGCCTAATTCTGAAGTCGACACGGAACTTTCATGTTAAGGTATTCTACATTTTAGATCTACAGGTTGCTTTAAAACGACACCGAACGATTATAGCCTCAAAAGCTTCGTACAAATGATGATGATTGATGATGATGATGATGATGATGATGATGATGATAAAGCAAAAAGGTTCGTATATAGGTTTTAATATGGATGTGTGTGGGGGTGTTTTTAGAGCAGCATAACTCAAACGAACAGTGTGTTGGCTACCAAACTTGGTATTTTCAACAATGCGGATAAAATGTTTAAGAAAATCCACACTCCGAGATAACAATAAGGTGGTTAGAAAATTCTCTCATTTTTCATTGTAACACATTGTTCTAATGATTGTGATCATAATGCTATACCGGTTGTTTCAAAACGGCATCGAACGATTATAGCCATTGCGTAGTTTATAACTTAACTAGTCTGAATTTCGGTGTCGCAGCTTCGAAGTTCTGTTAGGTATAATTTTATGCAGCATTCAATATTACATGATTTTGTGATTAGACAGCGCAAGAATCACTGGTGTGCGAATCTCAAAAGTTGTTACTGGGACGCACCGGCAACAAAAACAAAAACATTAATCCTTGCTCGTTATCAGTGACCCTAGCCTACCTTTCAGGTAATGGGCAAAGGTCAGTTATCTGTACAAAAGTTTACTAATAACTCGGACAGTTGCAAGGTTGATCTTCAGTGCAAAACTACATATTCCGTCCTAACAGGGAGGATTTTGCGCGTAGCTAGACAGGAAATCCAAGCAATATGGAGCACTATACGAACGCCAAAATGACGGATATGATTTTGATGTATGTAAGAGCTGAAGGGAGCTCAATGAAAGAACGATTAATTTAGTTTCCTTAATAATATGAATTGTAGAATAGTTACATCAATGATAATATTTATGTGTTTAACTTCAGAGCATTTTGTTATGATCTTATATGTACAATACTTTCAACCACTTACTGTGAATATCAACAGCTTAGTTACAGATGCTTCATTTAGTATTATCAAACACATGAAATAAAATGATCGTCTCATTGTATAAGCCATTTAGTTTTAGTTAATTTATCTACAATTCTTTGATGCTTTTTCTCTTCTGTTTACCATTTAATGCTTCAATCCTCAGCTTCACTAACATTAGCTATTCTCTAAAGGTTGCAAGCTACTGCGGAGTAATGCGACATGTTTACAAACAGCTACAGCACGTGGCACGACGTGAGACCTATACCTGTGAACTCCGATCACGTGAGGCACACGTCGTTGTTTCTGTCACTACCTAATCCACACTCATTCTGGAGCATTTTTATGGGGATCTATTGGAGGTAAAAACTATCTATATGTGTCACATAGAAGCTGAGCAACTACTCCTATATGTTCGCTCGGTGGTCGTTTTCAAACATCCTGTATATAGTATATTGCAATTACGAATGCTGGATATCAGTTTTTCTCGATAATCGTTTCTCGATACCGATACAAGATATGTTCCACGATACCAGATACTTCGGTACTCGATAACGCCCTTTCTACTTGCAGTTTCAATACACAATAGCACTCCTCGGTAGCGTAGATGGTAGCGTGTCTGCCTCACGTTCAAGAGGTCCCGAGTTCCAATAACGGTCAGGGTGAGTTACCTGGATAAGGGTTTTTCGGGGTTTTCCCTTATCCTTCAAGACGAATGTCTGGTAACTGTAAGCTCAATGGACCCAGGACTCATTTGAGCATCATTTCACCCAATTCATCCACCGTCCGATATGACTTAACGTTGGAGGACGTAAATTACAGAAAAAAATACACAATAGCATGTTGTGAGAACTGTGTAATACCAATAAAATAAAATAGATGCATATACAATGAGACATGACCTAAAATCCTCATTGTCCTTATTTTTAATCTACATATTCCATATTTAAAAGGAAAAAATTCCACTTTTATAAGTTTTTCTTAAAAAATACCAGCATTTTCACACATTCGGAGTCAAGTCTGCTTCTTTTTCTGTCACATGAGTCCTGCTCTGTTAAATAGTGTTTCAGAGATAACTGTTGCAGGTGGAATACACAAATATTTAGAGGCTATTTTTTTGTTCTGGAAATTTTGAATTTGTTTTCCGGTAATCTAGTGCACTAGAAAGGGGTAACATCGTCCTTGAGATGTGCGGTGATTTCTTCTTGGGAACTGGTAACTGGCGCTGAATTTGACACACGATTACAGAGGAAGACAGCTTCGAGAGTTGTGACGTATTTCAGCCGGGAGCGAGGCCTGCAGTGCGTGTGACGCCAGGCAAGAGCCGTGTAATGCCACGTTGCCTACAAAAAAGGCGCTGTGAGTACAGCATCTGAGGGTTCAGTCAGGAGTAGCGTACTCGATGACAACAATGTAGCTCCCACGTACTAAATGCCACTGTTAAATTTACAATGTGACGATTTATTGGAGGACAAATATACACACAAGAAAGAGTTGGCTGATTTTTACAAGAATATCTCCCAAACTAGATTTCCGAGGTTGTATTCATTTGCCGCATTTACATTGCGTATGTTTGGCTCGACATATGTGTGCGAACAATTTTTTTTCTATTATGAAATTAGCTAAGTCCAAACCCCGAAGTACCTTGGCGTATCACAATCTAACATGAAGCTTTAGATTACAAGTTTCCCGGACATTATGTTCTGATATTGATAAACTAGTTAAAGAAACACGAAAGAGAAAATGTCGAAAAATGTCCACGTAATTTTGCTCTAAATAGGTCTCTCCTAATTTGCAGAGAAAATTGCTTTATATTTAATTTTATTTACTTTATAACATGCCTGACTGTTAGATAAACTATGAGTTGTAGTTCTATATATTTTCTCATAGCACAGAGTCAAAATGTAATTGTTTATAAACTGTGACCAATTGTGTAATTAAAGCAGTCAGCATTAACATTAAAACACCCAAGATGTAAGTTGTACATATTATTAATACCCGATACGTTTCCTGTCTTTCCTACGCTGTCGAAACCCCAACACATCAAACTGTTTGCTTCCTCTTGGGCAGCAGAAATCAGTGCGGTGACGTCACACGCTAACCTGCCTTCCGTTCGGGGGCATATTTGGCGGTGAGAGCTGACGGATTTGACGTCACACCGCCACTATCTGTCTTCCCCTGCACGATTATTCTCTTGTATAATGTTACAGTGGAGGTGCCATATTCCTGGCAATTTTGCAGGCTTTGCAATGTTCTACTTGCGGCTATAATAATTTATTTTAAAATTTAATAAAAATTGAAGAATTACCATCGAAATATGGAATAGGTACCGAACGAATTTTCTAAACTATCGTTCGATGTCGGTACCAAACAATTATCGTGAGTATCGAGGACCCATCCCTAATTATATTTTACACTGGTTAGGCACAGGTACGGGTAAGCGGATAAACATTATAAGAAGCGCTGCTGCAGAAGTTATTTTGAGGTTATGCTCAAACGGCGTATGTTTTCAGATAACATTGTAATCTGAGAGATGCATTGTTAGGAGGTCCAATAAGGATTAATTCATCAGGTATATCTAGTTCTGACTATGGGAACCTGACGTAATAGTAAACATTAATTTAGCAGAATTCTACAAAAGATAAGCACGAGAATGTTTACTATTTTATCATAAGCACTATGGTTAGAGCAATAACGGATATCTTTTGTGCTACAGCTTAGCTGTTTTCTGTCACTTCCGTTTATTATTCAGAAATGGTACTAAGTAATTCAGCATAATTCTTATTTTCAGCGCGAACTAAGCATAAAATGAGCTTTTACATTTCGGCGGCTAAATAAATATAACTCAATTTCATTGGAGCATCATTTACGGAAATCTTTAATTTGGTCATAAAATGGGCTTATAGAGTAATAACAAGCTCCACATAGAAGCACCGACTAAAATATTAATATTCGGTAAATTTAATATTACATTATGTATACCGAGTGAAGCAGCATTATTCATGCCTTACGCGAATGACATGATGGAATAGGCGCGAGTTTTAGCAATATATGTGGTTTTATTAACTTACACTGCTTATACTGCTTCTATATATTGTTAACCAAACTTAAAGCTCCTAATTCGTGTCTGGAATACAAATTTTACTGCCTGACTTAGTTTAATTATAAAAATCTGCATTTCCATATTACTTTTCAAAATTATATCCTAAATGGATGACAATGCATGCGATAGCGGACACACTGAGTTCCAGAAACACCTTGAGCTGATGGTGTAGTAGTTGACTAAGTTTTATTGTAACCTTAATTACCTAGCTACACTGGCAAAACTAACTGCCTGTACCTGACCTAAATAGTGTCGCTAATGACGCCATTTTATGACAGTCTTACATTTCCTAGCTAATACCAGTGAACCAGATTTATTACGTTATACATTGGATAGGGAGCGAGCAGGCGCAGGGTGGTTCCCCATCGTCTGTAGGTCTGAGTTTTCGACGCCGGCAACACCACCCACACAACTCCCCCCCCCCCCCACATACAAGAGGTCTCGCTGAGGTTCATCACACTCTAGGACAGAAGGCAGTTACTCAAATCAATTTCCATACGCCGCTTCGCCACGTCATCCTGCCAGGCCATCATCCGTCCTGATATATGGCAAGGAAATGAAATGATATGAGAATTAGCGGCGTTACAAAAACTACTATGGCTTCAATTAGAACTGACTTTTGCTCATAGGCTAATGTTTGTGGGGTCCGATTTACTTTAAAATAGCATGAGGCTGGTTGACCAGCTTTCTTGGAATAACAAATGGAAAGGGAATACGGCCTATATTTAATATGAGAAAACATCGTTGTATGGGAGTCTAAGCTCGTTGGTAACTTTCTTCTCACTCGAGTTTACAGTTATATGTACAGAAAATGCCGATTTTCGTTGGCGTTTTTCTTTATGTAATTTCGGCAGAATCTCTTGCACACCACCCGTGGGCGAAAAAAATCTCCTATTCGTTTGAATTCAAGTGTGACGTAGGATTAGCCTATTATCAATGTCTGGTCTAGGTGAGCGACGAAATGGGAACAGCACGAAATCGTTTAGGCTGCGCCGTGGCTCAGTAGTTAGACCGCTTGGCTCTCACCAAGGCGGCCCGGGCTCGTTTCCAGGCGACCGCAAAGTGAGATTTGTGGTGGAAAATATGGCGCTGGGGTGGGTTTTCTCCGGGACCTCCGGTTTCCCCCGCCATCTCATTCCACCCGTGCTCAATCTTCATCTCATGTATCATCAGTGTCGCCGCCTGCGATGCCGTCTGTCGTAAAAGCGGGCGTTAAACACTACACATTTCATTTCACGAAACAGTTTCACCTGAGTGACTGGAAGTCATGCTACATCGTCTGTCCATATGAACCCCCGGATAACTTCCATATCGTATTGATTTTATGAAACATATCTGGTACATAGACATGAACATAGCGTGCTTTCAGGCTAGGTAAATGAAATGGCTTAGGGAGAAAACAAGTGGTATGTCAGCATCTAGTAAGGAGTGGGGACTCGGTTTGGTGTAGGCGATAGAGGATTTCCTTACCAAAATAAATCATTGGGAATTGTATCGACACTATTCCATGCACTCAACTGTACATATTACTTTAGCCTCATTTGTGGAAATGTAATACGAAATAACCTCATACAATGACCTTTAACTAAATACCAATTCATTGGTGACGAATTCAGTCAGAAACGATCCTTGATAGTTTTATTACACTGGAGGGGACTTGGAGAACAGATTACACTCTTTGATACCACAAGAAGAGTTTGCTTGACATTAGAAGTAGCATAGTCAGGTTTCAAAACTGAAGTTGAGGCTCTGGAAATGCTTCGCTCTGATCACCTGATCCTTTATGTACCCTCAGGGCAGCAAACGGCTCGATAAAGGCTAGATCGCCCATTGCCATGAAGAAAGAGTAGCGTAGCAGTTTCTCGTTCTATGGACCTTCGCTCCAACGAGTTCCAGTCAAGGTAACTGCAGCGGGAAGCTTACAAGGTTTTCTCTTTCAGGATGGGGTAACGTGTGGTCTATTGTACCACCGATTTCTATCATATCACACTGCCAATTAATTTATACAAGACTTTTATAATTAATAATTCCAGAATGTTGTTCCTATCTGAAAACGGAAAATAAGATGTAAGTGCGTATTTTGAAGTCGACTTACTGACGCGGATAGTCGAAGTCATAAAAGTATGGAACTCTGAGAAGGTAGTCTGTGGTTCAAATCCTGCCAGGACTGTCCTTTGTGAGAAGCTTTTTTTCCCAGGATTTCCTCAGACCTCATAACTTAATAAATGCGAATTCCGGAAAGTTATCCTAAACTCAGAATATCTCCTTCCTCAATTATTTTATTTCACGTATAACCACCGTAATCGCTTATGGTGGTTCGCTGTATGTCGTAAGAGAGGGCGCTAAATACTTTTGAAAGAACTGATAGAGCTATTTCTAATAAATCAATGATTTATAACTGATATAAATATCACAACTGATTTCACGTTCCCATGATAAGCATACGTAACGTTTACACCAGTAGATAAAATTCACACGACTACGCATGGCTTGTTGTTTCCTTCCATTTATACTCCACCTTTAACTCCAATGATCATATCGGCGGCCGTTCTCCTTTGAAATATATTGAAGTTGATCACTAATATTCGTTGGGTTTTAATCAATAGATCACGCACACATTCGCACTCTCATTCATACTTCCAGACTCTGGGGAAGCTGAGGAATTATCTTGGTCGGAGCAAAGTCCCCACCCCCACCGCCGGGAATCAAACCTAGAACCCGTAGCATGGCAGTCAAGTGCTGTACCACCTGAGCTATGAGACCAGCCATAGCTGGTTTTGTTGTTATATAAATCACTGATTGAAAAGTTCTTTTGGGAACTTTCGGGAATTTCAAGTATGAATTGTTGTTATAATAATGATGAACTCAGTATAACACGAAAAATTATCACACCGTTAAAAACTTTTAGATTTGAAGTCATTAAGAGCAAATAATTGAGCATTACAGCTGTATAGATATACTTGTGTACACAAATTTCCCATTGGTTATAGTTAATAGTAATACACTGAGAAATGTAATTAAACAAATACAAATACCTAGAAATGGAAAACAAGAGTTTTCCTAGTGAATGTGGATTATGTTTATTTCGTTTTTTTCTTTCTCTTTTCTTCTTTCTTTCATTCATTCTTTCTTTCTTTCTTTCTTTCTTTCTTTCTTTCTTTCTTTCTTTCTTTCTTTCTTTCTTTCTTTCTTTCTTTCTTTCTTTCTTTCTTTCTTTCTTTCCTTCCTTCCTTCCTTCCTTCCTTCCTTCCTTCCTTCCTTCCTTCCTTCCTTCCTTCCTTCCTTCCTTCCTTCCTTCCTTCCTTCCTTCCTTCCTTCCTTCCTTCCTTCCTTCCTTCCTTCCTTCCTTCCTTCCTTCCTTCCTTCCTTCCTTCCTTCCTTCCTTCCTTCCTTCCTTCCTTCCTTCCTTCCTTCCTTCCTTCCTTCCTTCCTTCCTTCCTTCCTTCCTTCCTTCCTTCCTTCCTTCCTTCCTTCCTTCCTTCCTTCCTTCCTTCCTTCCTTCCTTCCTTCCTTCCTTCCTTCCTTCCTTCCTTCCTTCCTTCCTTCCTTCCTTCCTTCCTTCCTTCCTTCCTTCCTTCCTTCCTTCCTTCCTTCCTTCGTTCCTTCGTTCCTTCGTTCCTTCGTTCCTTCGTTCCTCCGTTCCTTCGTTCCTTCCTTCGTTCCTTCCTTCCTTCCTTCATTCCTTCCTTCCTTCCTTCGTTCCTTCGTTCCTTCGTTCCTTCCTTCGTTCCTTCGTTCCTTCCTTCCTTCCTTCGTTCCTTCGTTCCTTCCTTCCTTCCTTCCTTCCTTCGTTCCTTCGTTCCTTCCTTGCTTCCTTCCTTCCTTCCTTCCTTCCTTCGTTCCTTCCTTCCTTCCTTCATTCCTTCGTTCCTTCCTTCCTTCGTTCCTTCCTTCCTTCGTTCCTTCCTTCCTTCCTTCGTTCCTTCCTTCGTTCCTTCGTTCCTTCGTTCCTTCTCTCTACCTCCCTTCCTCCCTTCCTTCCTTCCTTCCTTCCTTCCTTCCTTCCTTCCTTCCTTCCTTCCTTTCTTTCTTTCTTTCTCTCTTTCCTCCCTCCCTTCTTTCTTTCTTTCTTTCCTTCTTTCTTTCTCTTTCTTTCTCTTTTTCTTTCTTTCTTTCTTTCTTTCTCTCTCTCTTTCTCTCTTTTAATATCTCGAGTATCTCTTAATATGCCGATTTGTTAGGCAAATTAAGTACTTATATTGATGTACTTGTTTTTCCAGCTCTTATTATGTTATTCTTTTCTTCGTTTGATAATAATATGGAATAATTTCGGATTAAATGCTTTTTCATTATGCTTGTTTCGTTTCGTAATACAGTCAATTTTCATTCTACTGAAATAATTCGTAACAGTAACAACTCGAGGTTACCGAATAATGAGTTATATTGTTACTTCGTATAGAGCATGAGGATGGTAATGAACTTCATATTTCTACCATGAATGGCAAACTGAATGTCTGTCATTGGGTTTAAATTCTGTCGTACTGCATTTCTTGGCTAGAGATGAGGACTTAATCACCCCGTCTGCTCACGTATATTCGTGATATTCTAATTCTACTTCCTGAAAATGCTGTTACCTTCCAGGTAAAATAATTGGCACGGCAGGGCCTAGAATTTCTCGAACATTGTTTTAAACTGATCTAAAGGTACGGAAAACCAAACTCAGTTTTAGTATTTATATCGCCCATATCGCCATCATATACATCTGCATAAATTTGCTCTGAAACACACGCGTCCACACATAACCTGATGCGGGATTCGAACGCGAGCAGCCCTCCAGCGATGGGGGATAAAGTCAAAGGCCTCAGAGACTTATCGGATGTCATGTTAAAACTGAAGAACTACGATAAATTCTGATCCGAGCGATATATCCGAGTCTAAGTGGTAGACTCGCACTGGAATATCCTCGGTTCGAATCCTGTCCACTACGCACTAGGACTTTGGGTTCTTCGTGGCTTTCTCTAGTCTGTAGGAAAATGTTGGTGTGCGATTTCTTCTCCATCTCCCTTTCGTTCCGTTATCCAATTAAACATTACTGATACAGTCTTAGATTGTTGTTGGCGCTGAAGCATCTACATTATGATGATGATATTATATATTTATTGTGCGTCTACTTGTAAATATCAGTGCTAAGTATACATTTCATTAAGCAACTGCGTGCACAAATGACTGGCAATGTTATCCTGGTATCTCTTGCATTGGCATATACAAATTATACATCAAGTGGTTATAATTAAGCAATTTGTAGGTATTAGAAGAGTGGGGATTTGAAGAGCTGAGCTATACCTACCTTTCATTATAGTCTGAATTATCCTGTCACGCTTTAGTACCAAGTGTTCGAAAATACTGGTATGGCAAACAAATTCTGACTGGTAGCTAAACAAATACTGCAATCATTACAGAGCATTAAAAGATGCTGAAAGAAATGTGTAATTAGAAGTTGGAAGTAGTGATCACAGAACAAATAGAAATGGTTGTAACTGCTTGATGTGGCCCACAGCGTTCTTGAGATATAGTGCAAAAAATGAAGCACAAAACTTCTTCTCCAGGTCTGATGAAACTTAGGATATGTTTCAAATGAGAAGAGTTCTCGCCTGTAGCAAATCAGGTGCGTTAAAGCCTTCAGCGTTGCCACCTCGTTAGCCCCACTCTTTTAATATTTCCTCCCCTCTCTCTCACTTGCGAGTTTTCTTGGCGTTTAACGTAAGGCAACTAAAACTAAATTTTCCAAAGTTTTATAATAATGCAGTTTTTGACATCACAATTACAACACGGTTATTCGTATATTACGCACATGTTTTAAGCATATAGTTTAATACTAATTATAGTTTATGACGTACTTATTTTTCTAATCCAACGACAATGCCAGCGGTGCATTCACCCGAACATCGGAATTCCCGAGAGAACCAGCTGGCAGGTAGGGTCAGACGAAAAGCATGAAGCCCACGCCTACCCATATGTCTGTGTGGCGCTCGCTAAGGGGGTGGGGAGAAAAGTATCACGAGCTACTGTACCGTCTCTTTCCCCTCCCCCTGACGTCTTGAAAAATCAGTGTGATTCACTGAGCCGCAAAACTTCCAGATACAGCGATCTGTCTATATAAGCGATGCTTTGGACGGCTCAGGCAGGTCTTGCTTCTAGAGAGGGTTGTACGGCAAGTGCCGAGTAGCGAGTGTTATGCAATTGTGAGTGTTCCGTAAATATATTTATATATATTTTATATTTTTTTTCTACATGTTTAACTGTATGTTATTCATTCCGTGCGTGTTACGTAATTGGGTGTGATACGTGATCCTGCTGTGATTTGTAAGAGTACCAACTGTAATTCGGTGGAAATAAAGAACTATTTGTACTTCTGCAACTACGAACCCACAAAGTCACAATATAGATGCGAGTGTTACTCACGCTAAGAGATAATGCATCATTGTCATTGTCTTCATCGTCCGAGTATTGCAAATTTATGCTGATAGGTTCCAAAATCCCTTCACGTGCTATTTATTTCCAAAAGTAGTTTTCTTGTAGTTTATCTGGTGTCTCGCGCAGTTTTCCCAGCGTTGTTATGTTCCTTATCAATTTCTTCGCGAATAAGTCGTTCAACTTCAGTCAGTTTAAAAGTATTATTTCTGTTTGCAATATAATTTGAACCCACATTAACTCAATTGGATTTTTCTAGCAGTGGAAAGGGGGAAGGTGGTATATAATAGCTCGTGTCTCATTTCAGTTGCAAACTGATCCAGCTGATACACTTTCTTTGGTTTTTAAACGGAAGAACAGCTGAATAATGCTGCTTTGAACTCTCTAGAATAAATAGAAATTACGAAACCATTCATAACCAAAGATATGATGTGACCAGACACGTTCTACTAGGCCAGTACCAAGTGTATTGTTTCCTCTCGTTCGAATTTAACAAACACGTTGGCTTATTCAAAGTAATTCTTTTATCACGCCATGCAAAACGTTTACGTTTCAATTCTCAGTTATTACAGATATAGGTACACGCATACATGCAAACCAATAATGTCATTCATTACATTGCTTACGACGCGATGCATTGTTATAATATAATGTATAGTACTTTCTTTGTATTAGGAAATCTATATGAGCTAACAATATGAAGCTTTTCCGGTTATGTTAAATACCTACCTTTCTCATGGATCAGTTTTTGCAATATCTGAATTTTTGTCTTAGCGCGGATAGTGTTTATTAGAGATTGATTAGGTTGGCGCTCGTCACACACCACATAGGGGGAATGCCATACAACACCGCATACAACTCCCATTGGTTGGTCACCTAGCAGCGCTCAAGGACAAACATTAACCCATTTGAAACAGATAATAGTAGGTTTGCTGGTAAACGCGGAAATAATATAGCTGAATAAAGTGCCTTAAGACATTTGTATAATAGTGTGCAGATGGGTTTAACCTAATCACAGGGAATTATGTCACATCATTAATACTTCTGGAAACATTATTTTAAACGTAAAAAGACTGCTTAGTAATGTATTTCTGGTAGAACTGAAGCTCGCATATGAAAGCGGTATTGGCAATGATATAGATTTTACCCAGATAATGTATGTCATATACTTAATAACGTGGAGAATGGTTGAAGATTGTGATGTTGCCAAAAGTTATGCTTTAAGCACATCTATGTACTCGTATCTTCTGATATATGGTGAAATATGAGGGCATTTATTACCCTACTGAAGTGAAAAAACTGACAACTTGTTATGACGGAATAAATATGTGAAGGCTGCGTTTCCTTCTGCATGAAACGAGTAACTATGTATTGCGCTGCATAGCGGCATTGCTGGACAAGGAATAATAAAACATTATTTTGATTTAAAAAGTAGAATATGTAATTATGGAGGGGGTAAGTTTCCCCTATTTTTCTGATACTTTTTCAGTCAGGTGTGTAAATAATCGTAATTATTTCAGAGTTGAAGTCGAGTGTAAAAAAACTGAAGGTATAAAGCCTTGGGTAAATAAAGATATCAGCATCTTCTATATAAAATTTGAACATTCCATCCTAGGTAAATCACATATTGTTGATAACTGTGATGTCAGTTTTATTTGTGCTGCTTGTCATTGTTATCCATAAGGAGTGTTGCCTAGAAAAGGTAGTGCCCTTATAATAAAACGTAAAATATATTTCATTGCTCTAATAGCAATGATAATAATTATGATGATAATGATGATGATAATAGTGATGATAATAGTGATAACAATGATAATAGCTATTACTATCAAAATTTTCAGCTTTAAAATTTGCCAGAAATTTATTCGAAACATTTTTAAAGGATTCCCATGCTGCTTTCCCATTTTTACTTAACACTGTTTCAAACTGGTGATCTCTGAGCAGTTCTCTGATTTGAGGTCCAACAAATATACCTGCTTTAACTTTTCCATAACTGAGCCTTGGGAATTTTTCAAGTAAGTAGTTGAATGCAAAACCATTCACATCTAAAGCTTTTACAAAATTCTTTATAAGGCCCAATTTTATATGTACTCGGGCTAGTAAAATTTTGCTTGACTCTATCAATGACTTATGTGCAACAAGTTTTAATCCTGGTGTAAATGAGTGTCTTTTGGGCCCACATTTCCTAACATAGTGGCTGCCTCGGATACTGCTATCCCATTCGCACAGCAAACAACAGTACTTGGTGTAGCCGGCTTGCAGCCCTAATAGAATGGCAATTACCTTGAAATCACCGCATACTTCCCATTGGTGTTTCTTATATTCTACTCCCATCAAAATATTTTTCATATTTATATACGTTTCTTTTGTGTTGGTAGCATATGCCGTCGGAACGGAAGACTTATCTTAGAAGCATCAATGAATAGTTGCCACTGATCAGGAATATGCCTCATATTTAATGCATCCATCAGGCAATAAACGTCGTTGCAGTATGTAAAATCTCTTTCAGTTATAAAGAATTGCTCCAAATCTTTATTTCCAGTTCGAAATGTTATCGCTTTCACGGAGGGATGTAGATAATTCCATTGTTGCAACCTCGATGACAGAAGTTCTGCCTTATGTTTAGGAAGATCTAGATCCCTGATTAAATCATTGAGCTCATTTTGTGTGATCTTATGATTGGACGCGGCTGTGCTTGGCATGTACTTTGCATCTCTTGAAGTTGATGGCTCCTGCTCTTCACTGTTTGAGGAAACACTGTTATGTTCGTCAGAGTCAACAATAAAATTTTGTGGAGAATGAGGAACAGGGAGTCCTTCACTGTATAGACCGAATTGTTGAAGGTATATTAGGGTACACAAGTGTTGAATTTTTCTTCATGGACATAGTACCTCTCTTGACAGGGGGGCCATGCAGAAATAACAATCATTAATAGGATTGGTAGGCTCCCTCCAAACCATGGGCACTGCAAACGGCATACAACGCCCTCTTTCTTTGACCCACACATTAAGCTTCGATGAACATGTAGTGCAGCACACATGTGGTGCCCATTTCTTGTACTGGTCCCCTATCTTACACCCAAAATGTAACAAATATGCTTTTTAATATATAGTGTTATCAAACGCCTCCTCGATGCAAATGTAAGCTCTCCGCATATATAGCAAAAGTTATTCGGATTAACCACACACTTCCAAGGCATTTTTCTAATTTACTATAAGATTAGAATGTGAGGTGATAATATAAAACAACAAAAGTGTAATGAAAACACTTCGGAACACAAGAGGAATACGACCACTTTTGTACAACACTTTATGAGAACTGAAAACCCTTTCAGGTGATAATTCTATTGATCACGTGATGAACGCCTGTGCAGCGAGAGTGGATGATCACGTGATTACACAGTGTTTTGAGATTTGTGGCATGCTACAAAGAGTTTATACGTGGAGATCCAGTATTCAGTGGAAAAATATGTAATATTAGGTTACGTCTGTAACTTGAACTCTAGAGCTAAACGAGAAATTTCAATGTCATTTTCAAATTCAGTAGCCCCGAATTAGTCAGTATTAGCTATTCTCATTTCCGTAACATTTTGTGTGTAGAACAGTGTTGTTAAAGAAATTTATCCACCATCAGAGTATATGAAATAAAATTATTCTTTCGATTTTCACAAATTTGCTAACAGTATCTACGAGAAATGAACTTCAACAACAATGCATTTATAGTACTTGACTAAATGCAGTACAGATGTAACCAAGATGCATATTGTATACCGTTAAACATGTATAAATTATGGCATATTAACAGTGAATTAACAGTATATTAACAATGATAACAGTGAATGTTTAGAGTGATGGATTTACACCAAAGAAAAGAAAAGGGAATTGTAATAAGAAAGACAGCGAAAAATGTATATAAGCTTGGTTGGAGCATGAAGTGTTTCAGTAACTATCATTGTGTTTCTTTCTAAAGAATATAGTTTGAAGTTGAAAACAAAAATCAAAATTAGAGTGCATGCTTCATACATTAATTCTCTGTATAAAGTATTTGTTGATAAGACATTTTGGGATTGTCTTTTGTTAACGGTAGAAATTTAAATTCGTGTATATGGGCTTAGACAGAATGTGGTTAGCAGCACTGGGCCTGAATGCTTATTTTTGAACGTAGCCACTGATATATATTGTCAGTTTCTAAATGTGCCTTACAGCGTGTATAGTGACTTCTATTTTCTGCCCATTACATTCATGTGGCTTCAGGAAACAACCAATTCAATCACTTTTCACTCTTTCTCAGAAAAACGAGGGCCCGGTCTAACAATATACATGCCGTATATTCTGCCCCACCAATTTCCGCGTTTAAAGCTTTCTGGTACTCTTCTAAACTTATCTCTTTAGTTTCGTAACTTCTATGTCACATTAAAGAGCGCTAGGGGTTGCAGACAATCCAGTTCATGGCTATTTCTATGACGGTTTCCATGTTTAAACACTGCCAACTCGTTAGTAAAGGGATTCTTTTCATTTGCCGTAGAACGTTAGAGACTGCAAACGTATTCATTTATGCTAAGTTCTCGCTATACAGTACTTAAAGACAAAGCATATCAGTTAAACCGTTGTAGAAAATAATGCTACGGTGGTAATTTATGAAGAAGTAAAAGAATTTGTATTGTTCTCATACACGTATAACATTGTGCTTCGTGAAGCAGAAGAAAACCTCTAAATCATTAGAATTTTACGTATGTTTTTTATGGAGTAATGAGAATTACTGCTATGTACTAAGCAACGTAAAAAATTTACCTGCTTGCCTTTGGGTATGCACTTGGATATAAAAGGATTTCTATCACATTTATGCACGAAAGCCCATTTACCTTGAGGATAGCATTATTCACTCGTAAAAATAATTTAAAATTTTGATTCGCTGACTAAGCGAACTGGAATACCAGAATAGCCTAAAGCAAACGTGTACCAAATAATATTTTAAATGACCCTAAACATATAAGCAACATAAATCATTAACGCCCTAAACAGTTGTATATCCAAAATTAAAATTATTGATGATAAAGTTATTTTGAGCTCTGTCCCATCTATTTTCACTGACAATTTGTATTTTCAATAAACTTACATTTCTACAAAATTACACTTAAGAGCAGAAAAGCTTGACCATAGAGAAACGAGGGAATTTAAGTTGTTACTGAAAGTTGTGCCTTTAGCCCCTCGAAGTATTATCTTTCTAAATACACATACTTTTGCATTATTCAAAAAGGAGAAGTCACCTTTTGGCTGGCTTGGCAGACCTCATCTAGTTAATCAATCATCAGTGAACAGGCGGTTTGTTTTCCTGAAATGGTTGATCGGTGATATAACAAGCCGACAGTAGGTAATTCAGAGGAGTGTCTCAATCTCCAAGTAATTTCTTCCTTACTGTTGGCGCTTGATTTAACTCTTTAACTTCACACCAAAACAAAGACGGAGCGTACCACTGCCAAATAAGCTGTGTGTTATTTCAAGTAGAGTAACGTTAAACTAATAAAAACAACAACATACTATTAACAAGGCTTATGGTAATAGTCCACCTCTTTAAAGATGCTTTTAATTACTAAGAATACGGACGGTACTGATGCAATGCATTATTTATTTTATATGTGATACAGACCATTAAAGACTAAAGCCATTACCGAAATTAACAAATACGTGTAGTGATATTCCGTAGGAGTCATAGTTCGATTGTGGTCCTACTTGCAGACGTAGTTTCAAAGTCTATGGCAGAAGAAAGGTTGAACATAGATTCTGTGTCGTAGCGGTTATAAACCAATTAAGAAAGCTCGGCACTGGGCAGTTCGAGGCATAAACAAAGTAGTGGTCTTGCGCAGCATAAACATCGGAATGGCTAAGAATCTTCCGAGGTTTCCCTTCTCTCTGCTTCTCGAACGTTCTAGAACTCTGTGGAAGTCTCCAAATACTATATATATGAGCGCACTTGCGAATTAGTGACTGGCTTGCTAGTGTCACAAAGATTGCCGTGCTCTGGACGGTTTTTAAAGACTGCTGTGACGTGCAGGGAATGCTGTTCGACTTCCCAGAGGGTCAACCGTCCGGAAGTAGAGGCTATGTCGTGTATATAATATAACGCCTTAGGTCCCGAAGCCAGTGAAACTTCTGTGAAATGCTGAATTATATCATCTTAATGAAGTGAAGGTTAAAACTCTGGACATTTCTGCGTTGCTGATAAGCAGGGCCAGGGATTTTATACCACCTGCCGTTCCCTATGCAGGTTGCGATTGACCTTCTCCCGGCATCCAAACAAGTCATAGATAAGAAACGCACAGCGAGAGGCATTGAAACCGGTTACCCAGAGAAAAAATGACTTATGAGACATTCGTAAATGCACATCTATTTAGATCATTATGTACAATATCCAACTTCTTATATAGTAGATACGGGGTTGTCTCTGGCTGACATTATTTAAATAGTTACATTGTGGCAACCCAAGCAATTATAACGCGGATTGTAGCATTTCTTGATGTAATATAAAATAATATCCAAATAATAAAATCAATTTCTTAAGTATCTGAAGAATCTTACTATACAAAATGCCAAAGCAGAAATTGTACTACATATTTACTCATCTGCGGCCGTATTGTTAAAAACAATAATGTACTTCTGAAGACTTTCAAATGAAAAACTCCATCTATGTCCCGTAAAACACGATTTAGTTGATTGATAATCTGTTGCAAATTCGTTAACGAGGCTTCTCTTTTTCCATGTTTGTTGAACCATCCCACTGAATTGTAAATAATGAAGTAAATAAGGACATGAATAAGTACACTTCTAGAAAACATAAATGGTTGTATAGCAAATTTAATTGCTCATCTTTGAAGTACACCAAAAATGTTATTCGAACGTCTTCCTTCTACCAACGTGCTCTGTGTCATGCAGTTACACCTGTTTTGCAGTAATGAGTTGCATTCTGCGATGAATCTTGCCCTTGCTAGTAGCGCTGCGTTGTATAGCCATGACTGGCCGCTCTTACACTGCTCAAGGAAATCGGTGCAAACTTCCTAGCTCTGCTGATAACTCATATGTACCGCACTACTCCCTCTACTAGTAGTCTCATTCTATCTTATTCTCCTCATTTGTGTGTTGAGATGGTAGAGCTTTATGGCGATTCAGTCCTAATAGAATGAGGATGGGTAAAAACTTTTGTTCCCTCCAAAGATAAGCCTTCTCTACAAAGTCGGTCATCAATAGTGCCAACTTCAACTTCTTTATACCAATCGGAATAACCTTCATTAAGATATGTCACTTATGACACTTTCCTCGTTTCCTATCGAAAATAGCATTGCTCAATGGTTCTTCTTTGTTTCCTGGAGAGACGTAACGGCTGGGTGGGAAATAGTGTTGATTTGGTTAATGTGGGATCCATACAACAGCAAAGTAAGATTGTGTTTCGAGATATTTGTTTCAAAGTTTAGTATCTTGGTTCACAGTGGGTAACTATACCCAACCCATTCTAAGGTTTCACTGAACTTGACGATCTTCGACGAGCAACACCCTCACTATTCTTAGCGTGTTTGATATCAAAACAATGTTCTTCATCTGTCATGCACAATAAACTTCTGACGATAGAAAATTACTAATATTGTCATTTGTAAAATGACAAAATATTACGTATACCTGTTGCTTCCTTTGTGTGCAGTTACTGTGTATCAGTATTACTTTTAACAAAGGTTTCAATTTCTTAGAAGTACACAACTTCAAGCAGATATCTACGGAACACACATTAAATCTCTTTTACTGAAGAGTTTCTCATTGGTATAGTTCACAATATGTTCTCTTCGAATTCACCCAGGCCACGCCGTGACCGAGTGGTAAGACAGCTTGACGCTTATCAAGCGGCCCGGGTTCAATCCTAAATGACCTCAAAGTGAAATTTTTAACGGACAATATGGCGCTGGGCGGGGTTTCCTCCGGGACCTCCGGTTTTCCCCGCCATCATTGCACCAATTGTTCCACTATCATCTTTCCTTTCATCCATTTCACCCTCGTTCTGTTCATCTACTTCTCTCACTCTCATTCCGGGGATCGGGCTGATCAGTTATTTCTGGGTTTCTTTCCCTTTGATCCACAGTTATGGCTCCCTCACCCGATGATTTACGGTAGAGGATCATAAAGGAACAGGGCTGTATTCCATATTAATAGGAGGAGAATAAGAAGAAGAATTCGAGTCATACTCTGAAGTTTATTCTGAGGTTAACTCAGAAGTTAAAAAACTATTGCTTTCTTTAACTATTAGGTAGCTGTATGATTATGTACTACAGTAAATGTTTTATATTTATGAAACTTTTGGTCAAGATAATGTTGGAGGTGTAAAATTTCAGTGTGAACTACAAATAAAATGAAATAGGTCCTAACTGCATTCCGACCTTTATTTTACATTTGGGACTCTAATACAGTGCGTTACGTCACCGCTAATTCTCCAGGTAATACGTATATTGCATAATATGTCACGAGATAAGCACATTGGTCATCTGGTGATGCACATTATATCCGGTAAGCAATTATTGGGACGAGGTTTAGTTCCTCGTTTCTCCGACTTAACCCCTTGTAATACTTATTTCCGGGGGCATTAGACAGAAGTTTACAAAACAAAACCGCACTCTTTAAATAGACTTAAAGTTAACATTCGTCAAGAAATTGCTGACATTTCTTAGAAAAAATTGTAGACTGTGATGGGCAATTTCCTAAGCAGGTTCAGGAATATTTGAACAATGAAGGAGGACAGCTTCGATATTTCCTTGCTTCATATAACTCAAGGTACTATGAACTGACGTAAAATATCGCAACATTTCAACATTTTATCGGTTCTTCATTTCTAAAAGTTAACCTGTAAATCTTTTGGAGGAATTAGGGATGCTTTATCTATTATGGACTGCAACACATACTTCTTGTACTTCGGATTCGTTCTTCTTGATCACTTGCACGATAATTTGTCAGAATGGATAATACGACAAATTTTAAAATCTAAATTACTAATATGCACTGCGTTTATCGGGTTTTATTAAAATGAAGCTTCCCTTGAATACATATTCTCTTCTTATTGTTTTTCATTTGATGATATAAATACTGCAGCTAAAAATGGAATTTCTTACTTTGCACTGATTTTAGGGTTACCTGTAAACTGTACTAATATGGATTGAGGCTTCAGTTAATTAAAACTAATGAACTTAGATTTGATTTCGTAATGATTTGTGAATTAGTGGATGATTTTATTGAAATAAGCGAATTAAGTTACTTATTCAATGAAAGGAATAAAATGAATATTAAGGAATAAAAACGGGGGTAAATTAAAGCCAGAGTATTTCAAGGATTATAAGAGACTGCTTTCTCAAACTCAATGCCGGGTTACCGAGTGTTGAATTTTATTGGCAGTGAACACGTATATCCATCTGCCTGTCTTGAAATAGAACCTGAATTTTTGAGTTACTGAATAGAGATTGATACCTTCGTTTCCTTTATTATATTGCTGATTCAGTCATGGAATATGTCTGATTTACAATCTACTCGTTAAAGGTGCATTACTTATATTCAAAAGTGGTATAGAGGCAAACTTTTCGTGGATGTGTTCGAGTATTCCAGAATTATATAGCTTTGATTTATGTACTGTGAAGTTGTATTGAAGTGTTACCTTCCAGTAGATATTAAAATGTAATGCTCTATGAAGCTCTTTATCTCAGAACTACAACTTCAATATATTATATTTAAGAACTTTTAGACGTTTTAATCTAATAGGTTAAATAGATATTTATTTATTTATTCATTAATTCATTCACTCATTCATTCATTTATTTCTCCCAACGTTGTCATATTGGACGATGAATGAAATGGGTGGAATGATGCTCAAATGAGTCTGAGGCCTATGAAGCCTAGAGTTACCTGATATTCGTCTTTCAGGATAAGGGAAAACGTTGGAGAAAACTTTATCCAGGTAACTCACCCTGACCGAGATTCGAACTTGGGACTTCTTGAACGTGAGGCAGGCATGCTACCATCTAGCTACCGAGGCAGGCTTGAATTGATACACCTGGTATATCACTGTATATAAATAAAACGGTGAGTTCTATGTTTGTTATCTATGCACATAACGTTTTCGCAACAGCTACAACTCCTCCATTTATCCCACTTCATAAAATTGAACGAGAAGACATACTTCGCCTGGCATAAAGTGGGTAATTCCTGTTCGTCATGCACGACCACGGAAGCGAAGACAAGATGATAAATAACGGCAATATAGCTCAGTTGGTCACTTTGCCCATGTGGCTGAGTTTGAGTGTGTATTAAAACCTTCGTCAAATTTCAGAATTTTGTGCAGACATTCGATTTAAGCCTTTATATTTGTATAATATTTTTCATGTATTAGGGTAAGGAATTCCGAGTAACTGCACTAATGTAAGTGATGGAAAGTCTGTGACATTTCTCTTTGTAACTTCTCATTTTCTGATATATCAAAGCGTATAAAAGTACAAATTACGGTCTGTGGGACATTTTCAAAGCAACAAAATGGAAGGAAAAATAACCCGGATTCTAGGAATGGCGTCCAGGCGAGGTCACAAACCGTTGGCTCCTTTTAACTTTGATGCTTATTTTAAATTTTAATTTTAGTTTGTATTTGGCAGAGTTATTCATAACTTCAAAAAAATTTTTGTCATAGAATTTTATCTGGCTTTAAGCATTTCAACGTTATTAGTGAATTATAACAGGTATTTTATATTCTTTATCAAAATAACATACCCCAATTCATGCCATAATAGGCATATTAACACCTTCTGTTTGATGTTTTCTATCTATACGTGTTTGGGGTATAGGTGCGTCTAGTTTTAGCCTTTCATTTCTCTGATTGCATTGATCTGTCATTTTATTTTTATTACTTTAATACCGGATCCATGTGATGGGTTTTAGGATCATTATGAGGTTTTGGGTAGCAATTAATACTGCAGAGGGGACTGTGCTTTTGATATGGACTTCAGTGGAGAGTATAGCATGCCGCTTAAGCGCATTTTACCAATCGCGTAGCCTTCATCAATTTTGAACACGTGAAAGGGCTGTAAACAGGATTTTGCAATGTTTAACAACAAACTCCAGTAACACATGTCTGTTTATTGAGCAACTTACATATTTTATTCTAAGTGACATTAATTATTTTATAAAGTATACAAACTGTAATTTACACTGAGAACTAAAACGTGTTATAGCTGCACAAAAAATTGTAGATCTTAATAATGGTACTTAAAAAAACCTTGCACTAATTTGTTTATAAATTTGCACCCCATTTTCAATATAGTTGTGGTTGCTAAAATTAAGCAAATAAATAGGAAATTATTCATATTTACTGAGTCATGTTTATATATTACCACAAATATAACATTATAATTCCTTTGACAGTTTATGTGAAACAAATTTTGTGGTTTTGGAAATTTTTTGGTAGGCACCATTAATATTAATTAACCCAGATATTTCGCTGAATAAAAAACACAAGTTAGTGAACTTCTACACACTTTAGTGGAAAACATTTGTTTAGCACAGAGGCTATGCTTGTTAGAAATAGATTTTGCAACGAAAATGTGCCAGTGTATTTAAAGGCGTAAGTATTTGAAGCTAAGCTCCGTAATATATCTTTCCAACATAACACTGACATAAAACGCTTAGTGGTTAATACTCTTTTCTGTTCTATAACATAAAATTCACAGCATTATTAGGTTAGTCTATAACTTTAAGTGTGTTTCCATCAACACTTATGATTGAAAAACAAAACAAATTAGTTTGAAATCCAGAAGCTGCAAAAGAGCAGATTTGTGTTACAGAAGTGCTACTTTCAAGGAGATTCTAACAGTCTGTACACTGAATACAACCTTTTTAAATTAACACTCTTTGAAGTTCAAAGAAACTGTGGATGTATATATCCCTCTCCGACAGAAAGGCAGTCAAAATGAAGGGCCTCTCCAACCTTGCACTAGCATACTACTTTCACTCCAAGATATACACTGCAAAACAAGTGAAAGAGGAGAGGATTTCAGCTCTGCCAGATTCGCTCTCTGAAAGCAGTTGGCAAAAGTACAAAATGGCTAAATAACATATATCTCTTGGATCTTCTTCAGACATAAATAAAGGAGAGAATCATTGGATTTTGAAGAAGCTGTAGTTTTGCAATCTTGAGATGTCTAGAAACATTAATATACAGCATAAATTTTACAGATTTTCGAAAACTCCGGCTACAGTAGCTTTTTATATCTAGGAACGTATTCGTTATCCGTTTCATAAGACTTCATAGTGTATTCCACACGCATGTTTTGTTCAATTCAGTAAACCTGAAACTTGTAACCGTAATGACAAATTAGTCGCTTAAGCCTTTCTTAGTCTACTTGTGATTCAGGCCGCGCTGTGCCTGAGAGGTTAGATCGCTTGACTATGACCAAGGCGGCCCGGGTTCGATCCCAGGCAACCGCATTGAGATTTGTAGTGGACAACATGGCGCGGGACGGGTTTTCTGCGGGATCTCCGGTTTCCCCTGGCATTTCATTCCACCGGTGCTCCAACTTCATTGAATTTATCAATGTCACCACCTGCTGTGCCGCATGTAGTAAAAGCGGGCGTTAAACACTGCACATTTATGCTCGTGATTAAGGCAGATTATGATAGAATTGAACAAAGTAGCATAAATCATACATGAATGAGCTGTACACAACTCCATCAATAAATAGCATTTGCGTACAAACTGAATAATAAAGATACAAAATAGTACAATAATACAGCTATAGAGGAAATTAAAACTTGGCGCTTATGGTTCCAGGGATCTAGAAATAATCTATCCACAATATCACTCAATAAACTGTCTTAAAACTATTATTATGTACAATTAAAATTATGTGACAATCTCATGGTAGAAAATGTCTTTGCCTGAAGTGGATACGGCACCTAAGCTAAGAAAAAAGAAAAACCGGTTGTTTATGTACAAGACTGGTAATTTCTTGTACATATACACTTGAGCTGATTTATTTTGTGTTATGAGCTTGAGAAATTCAGTCTAAAACAGCTTGTGTTTGAGAGAATTATTACTTTAGGGTTCGGTAACTATAGATAGTCTTACACTATATTATAGTTAAATTCGGTTAGTTGTACCATATATAATATTATATAGAACTGATTTATTAACTGAAGAAATAACGTTTCGAAAAAATAAATAGTAGCATTTTATAATGAAAAATATGAATATTTTAAGTGTAGGACCCGGGCTCCAACACTTATAAAAACAGATATTCAGACTTAACACGAGTTTAGCAATAGTTAAATCAAACATTGAATTTCACCAAGTGTTAGCGTAACGCTTGTGTTAAATCTCTTGTTAAGCTAACAAGCCAAATTTCTGAGGTTAAGTCCTTAGCAATTATAAATAGTCAAGATGGCGAGCATGAACTCAGCTGTTGATGTCGATTTGCTATATTTAAGGCCGTCTAAATATCATTCGTAATAGAGTACGGCCTATGAGGAGAAATGATTTTGAGGACCTGTCTGAAGAAAATTTTCTACAGAGGTATAGACTGTGGAAATATGTTGCTATGAAGGTTACTGCGGAAGTACAAGAGAAATTAGAACATGCATCGAAAGGAATATGGCGATCTCGCCTTTGCTTCAAGTATTAACAACCCTGCGATTTTATAATTCACTGAATTATGCGGATAATAAACTGTCCACCTCCCGTCTTGAAATGTTCAAGACACTTGCCCTTCTTCACTCCTCGTTTTAAATTTACGTAATACTGAGAACATGCATCGAAAGGAATATGCCGATCTCGCCTTTGTTTCAAGTATTAATAACTTTTGAAGCAATTTTATAATTCACTGAATTATGTGGATAATGCATTGTCCACCTCCCATCTTGAAACGTTTAAGTCACTTGTCCTTCTTCGCACCTCGTTTTAAATTTACGTAATAATGACAAAATGTTTGGTGCTAGTAGTAGGACACATGTATTTGAAATAAATTCGTTTTCAATATTTTCCCCGTTACATCTTTCTCCTTCACATTCACCGCATCAGTCCTCTTATTTTCCACGATATCATTACACTTCGTCACCAATTCAATTAACAGTTATTTCTCCATCGATGGGAAATTTGTATCACGGCTTTATTTATGATTTTGTTCATCCGACATTTTTCAGCTTGTGCAGACAAAAATGAAAACAAAAGCGCATCGCAGTACGTTCAGAAAATAATACGAATCATCCATAGCCTTCTATAGCTGTGATATTTACAAGTTTCCTGGCGTTATTACAGGTGTGTTAACATTTTCAGAAAACAGGTTGGTGAAATGCAAGAAATTTATCATTAGTGTTAACGCTGTGACAATTGTTACGTTACATTTGTTAACGTCGATTTTAACATCTGTTGGTGAAATCGGGCATTAATGTGTTAGCTATACCTAAAACAAATTTGTGAGGCTTACAGAGGGTTATTTATTTATTTTATGTATTGCATTTACATATTGCATACCATGTTTTTTATGTTCAAATACAACACCGTTGACATTACGAAAACTATCATAGCAGTAAAATAAAGATTGGTGCGACCTTGAAAGTACTATAATTGCTTTTAACAACTTTTGCTATAGCCATTATGTGTTGTATCGAACACGTTAATGTTAAACTTCATGACAGCCTAGAAGGTAAATAAACATCAGATGTTGGTGAAGGTACACTTAGAGAAACCTGAGGTGCACAATCATGGTGAAACCACAGGTTTTGACCAAACGCACGTGCCACATTCACCAAGCATAACACAACTGTAAGCACTTGACGACTCCGTACAACCTAGTGCAGTGCGGTGGTTTGTTTGTAAGTAATACTGTAAAACAATTGAAACAAGTATTGGATTTCAATATCTATGCACTGCGTTTTTGTGACGGCAGTACTCACCTACATCGCCATAGCTAAATGTTTGTAAGCCCCAGGTCCTCTTCTTAAAATACTGTAACCAATTAAAACATTGGTAGTTGCCAAGCCACTTTATTTAGCACACACTTATCATATCACACACATAAATTACTCTTGAGACACCACTGCACACACTCGGAACAAAACATATCAGATTCATCGAATCACCACTGAGCTGCTAAGTCAAAAATTCACAACTGAAATTTACTTTGTACCCTCCAATTCTTAGCTGGAAACTCAGAGTCAAATATTTATTGGTAAACTGTCCGATTTTCTGTCGATTCCGACCTCACTCGACTCGACCCAACTTCATTGATTAGAGTGACTTGCGGGTGAAGGCCAGCTCCTTATATAAGCCCCGGATAGAAAGGGAACATTCTACAAATGCGAACTAATGGAACAGACAAAACGAATCTTCGAGAGCAGAGAGGTGGCACATAATAGCAAATATTCTGCAGGAACAATCGTCTTGCGTAAGAAAGAACAGTAACTCTACCTAGACCCAGGACTGAAATTTTATTTTTACTATTTCCATGATTCTTACATTCCGTATCTAGGTTTCAACCAGAATTAATATATTTAAAACAGATTTTCTAAAAGTTATACAATATTTCCTTTCATGTTTGTTTTGGTTTTGTTGTGTAAATGACTATGACAATAATAAAGATCTGATACTTTAACACACCTCCTCCTGCTTATCCAAGAAGGGAAAAAATGCCAACCGAAAATTGGAGTCGCTCGCAAAAAGATATTAGCAAAACCGTGCTCTTACCCTTTCAAATGTGTTCTTCTGTGCTACATCGCGGGTTGTGGAGTAACGCGTTACAAACCATGCGCCGGCATTGATGCAGATTACGACGAAATATGAGGTCTATGCTCTGTAGTAACTTCGGTAAGCGAACTTGTAAATGTTTCCGACCTAATAAAGATACAAGATATTTTTTCAGATATTTTTTTTATATTTTTCAACATAGTCTCCATGTAATTCTACACACTTCTCCCAGCGATGCTCCCATCTCTGTAACTCGTCCAAATAGTACTTGGCGTTTTCCTCTGCAAAATAATTGTGCATGAAAATGATTGCCTTTTCATTTGACGAAAATTTCTGTCATCTGAGTGCAATTTTCAGATGAGGAAAAAAAGAAGTCGCTTGGGGCTATATCTGGCGAGTAAGGCGGATGGTCAAGCAGTTGAAATCGTATTTCGTAGATTTTCACCATTGCAGTCACTGAGCTGTGAGACGGTGCGCTGCCTTGGTGAGGCAGGATTTTCTTTTTCTTCAAATGTGACCGTTTCCCCGCAAGTTCTGCCTACAGCTTGTCAAGTAATGATGTGTAGTATGCCACTGTAATGGTTTTTCCTTTTTGAAGATAATAGATTGAAATAACTCCATGACTATTGCAGCCGAAAAAAACAAAACGGTTTCTACTTCTTTTGCAGCCGGTTCCCCCTTTGCAGTCTACTGTTTAGACTGTATTTTTGTTTCAGGCGTATAATGGTATATCTAAGTTTCATCTACAGTAATTTATCAGCGCCAAAACTCGGATTTATTGCGCCTAAACTGCGCCAACAGAGCGTTGGAAATGTTCATTAAAATATGTTTTTAGTCTCACGTGAGCAAACGCGGCATCTATTGCGCGGACAGCTTTCTCAGGTCTAAATTTGATTTAATATGTTAAAAACAGGTTCTCTTGACATGTTCATAGCCTCTCCTATCTCTCTCTCTCTCTTTAATTCGGCGGTCGTCTAGCACCATTCGGTGAACTTTGGCGATGTTTTTGTCGGTAGTTGCAGTTTATGGGCGTCCCGAACGTCCATCGTCTCCCAAGCTCTTACGGCCACGTTTAAATTCAGCTGCCTAAACTTTCACTGTGGTAAATAATGGTGCAGAGTCCCTATACACAGAATGCAGCTCATCTCTGATTTGCATAGGCAAACTGCCTTTGAAAAAGAACTATTTAATGACAGCTCGATACTCGATTTTGTCCATTTTCATAAAAAACCTCAGAACAACACACTGAAACGACTGTTACATAGCAACTGAGTGTCCAAAACGGCTGAAACTTTGGTGAGTAACTGTCAACAGATGATTAACGAAATTCACTAGCTTTAGTTTACGAGTGCTCCCATCTTCATGTTGAGGGCGGAAACTTTACAGACCATCCTCGTATTAGACAAATAAACAGACTAGTCTCATGTGCATCGGAAAATCAATATATATTTTTTTTCATTTTCATATTTATTTTCATTTAATCTTGTCGTAAATTACTGATTTATAAACCATAGCAATCTTGGGTGAGCCATTCCCTTATTGCTATCCAACACACGTATTCACCCATGAAAAAAATATTATGCCTAGGTGAAAGCTGAAACGGGAAAAATACATTTTACCTGAGTGGGTGGAATATATGTTCGTGATATGTAACAGCTCTTGGATGAGTCTGTCTTGAATTGGTTTGATTTCAAAAGCCACAAAGGTCGATTTCAGACTCAGGAGTGACTGAAAAGGAGAGTAAAACTAACGGAAGTAAAGTGCTAGAATCAGGTAAATGGTGAGGAGGTTTGATACGGAGGAAGTGGTTTAGTATTTCTTTTCCAAATAAACCTCTGAGAAAATGCTTTATATCGGTACGATTCCATGCATGCAATTCTATTTACATTCCTTACCTGAAATTCATACTGCTACATTCCTCTTAATTTCAACATACTACTTTATCTCCACAAATGACCCATAATCTCTGTCATCTACTAGACATTCTTTTTTTCCATTTACCACTACACTTCCCAGTCTTTTCTTATCAAATATCACAATATTTTTGGTTATTTTTTATCATTTCAGTGCAGTTATTCCGTAGTCCCTTCTTTCTTAACCAACTTTATCACCTGTTTTATCTGCCATTCTCTAAATCGGCCACGCCGTGGCTCAGTGGTTAGACCGCTTGGCTCTCACCAAGGCGGCCCGGGTTCGATCCCAGGCGACCGCAAAGTGAGATTTGTGGTGGACAACACGGCGTTGGGGTGGGTTTTATCCGGGACCTCCGGTTTCCCCCGCCATCTCATTCCACCGGTGCTCCATCTTCATATCATGTATCATCAGTGTCACCGCCTGCGGTGCCGTATGTAGTAAAAGCGGGCGTTAAACACTACACATTTCATTTCATTCTCTAAATCATCAATTCAAATTCTTCCTATGGTTTCTCTCACTAGGGCGCAATGGGAAAGTTTCTGCTTTACCCAATTCCTCGCTCCGCAACAAAAATGTTGATTAATCTCTTCTTTAGGCATTATTAACCGATGTTAACCCCCTGATAAAAGTTCCTGTTACTAATTATGATACATATTTACTATCTAAATGGTTATCTCCAACTGGAATATGCGTTTCTTTATTTTCTTAAACAACAAAACCTTTATATTGTTATGTTCAATTTCCTGTCAAATGTTTGTAATATTTCTCCACCATAATATTCATTTGGATTTTTCCTTCCTCTGCTAGCAATGCTGCATCAGAAATATTAAATATATAAGTGCTTTTACAGCAACTCTCTGTTAACGGATGTGTTCAATTCAAGAAGTAGAAAACACCATAGCGTTGATATAAACAGCTTTTTTGCTTTCGAGAGTTCATTTGTAAACCTTTGTATCCCAAAAATCACAGTATAATCGGAATAATAGCAAAAAGAACAACGGTATGCAATTTTACTGGCTTTGACCCTACTCTTATTCAGGAAATAATATCTAGCCAAAGGGTATTTTTCGTGCACCTCTTCATGTCGAAAGCTAGCCACATGCTATTAAAAGCCGCCATGTAAAAACAGTGCTAGTTGACATCTGTTCATCTTGTCCTGCAAACGGATATAAATTACGGGCATAAATAACGACAAGGACCGACAGATGGCGTACTGAGCGAGTATTGCTGGCGGATGTACAATACAAATTCTATGTTAGATCTGATTGGTTTTGAGCTGCAAGTACTGTCGTTGAGATTCGATTATTACCCACCACTCCGGAATCTGAAATCTGTGTTTTCCGCTTGAATGCAAGTAGTTATATACCGATTGCTGTGTTGTATCCTATTAGAAAAGAGAGCAGAGCACGGCCACATTTGAGTTTGTAAAACAGCAGCACATTATTTCTTCATGGAAGAAATTAATATTTACTTCAAATGGAAAAATGTTTTAAACAGTTTCTTTACGATCCATAGTAATATTTTACAGCATTCTTGCTAAGGTTGATTTAAATGTGAGTTTCACTTATTATGT
This sequence comes from Mantis religiosa, assembly GCA_030765055.1. Classification (NCBI taxonomy): domain Eukaryota; kingdom Metazoa; phylum Arthropoda; class Insecta; order Mantodea; family Mantidae; genus Mantis; species Mantis religiosa. The sequence continues at coordinate 102,344,832 of CM060948.1, read as the reverse complement.
GAAAAATATACTTACATAAGACCGTGATTTTTATTGCAGTATTGCTTATTGACTCTCTCCCCCCAAAATATATATCTGAGCAGTTATAAAGATTGAAGAGGGTAACGGGAAACGCCTCAAAACAGAAACACATATTTTTATGGGTAGCAAATAATGTTGTTTATGAAGCAAAAACTTATTCATAGTAAGCAAATGTTATGTTAAAAATATGGTCCAAGTTTATAAGTATTGTGACTTTGTGGGTTCGTGAAATTAAAAGTCCAATTGCACAACTCAAAAATGTTCTTTATTTCCATCCAATTACAGTCGGAACACTTGTCGATTACAGAGAATTACGTATAGCACACAATTACAATTCACCAGTTCGTCTGTCACAGGTCCACTGCACGCTCACAGTTACTTACAACTTCTCTGATGCACGTTCACAGTCTTCCGGTCCGTTAACTCACTCGGCGCTCCTCATGGCTGCTCGCCAAGAACTGAACTCTCCTCCAGCCCGACGCGTCGCTTATATAGGACCAGCTGGCCAATCGAGAAGGTTCCGAGTTAGATGAAATATCCTGGATGTTCCAGAACTCAGGGGGAGGGGAAAGAGACGGCACAGTGGCCTGCGATCCCTTCAGTAGCGACACGAACAAATGGGTAGGCGTGGTCTGAATGCTTCACATCTGGCCCTACCCTGCTACTAGCTGGCCGTGCCTTCCGATAATTAGGTGACAGTATTGACGGTTATAAATAAATATATCCCTTGACAAAGTATTTAAAAACCCTAATCTCACCGGATGTGAAGAAAGTCTACAGGTAAATAACGTTTGTTACTGAAATGATCATTTAAGAAATTATTTAAATTAAAAGGTAATAAATTCTCAACATCGCACGAGTATAGGTCACAGCAATATGCGTTTATTCTAAGTTCTCAAATCATGAAATGCAGACAGTTGTGAGCGATTATATTTCCCGTTATTTGTGTTTTAACTCCCATTAAATAGGAGGATTTCACTTGACCTCGAAAGAGCAAGCACGAAGAGAGGAGCTGGGAGTGAAGGAAGACAAACAGATCATAGTAAACTGCCGTACACTTTCGGCGAGTGACTCACTTGCATCTACTAGAATCAAAGGATAGGCTGACAGAACAAGGGATCTTACTTGGGACCACTAGTTTCATAACAGACACTAATCAAAAACCCCTAATGGAGAACGTGAGAACTCTTAACAGATTATGACGTTCATCACAATTCATAGTTTTTGTTTTTCTTTGCATGTTACAATTTGTTTAAACAATTTTAAATCAATATTTACAAAACAAAATTTTGGGATCACAAACTATACTGGATGTTAAGGACTATACAATCTGTACTGAGGGTACAAGTTCGGATAATTTTATATTCGTTACCCTAATATGTATCCACTAATTTGTGTTTTTTCATAATTACTTAACAATTTTTTTTTCACAAAAATATATCATAATTTACTACTTGAAGTTATCTACACGGTCGTAGCTGTGCCGTGAAATAGCACCTGTCAGTATAGATAATCCGGTTTCCTTTCACTTCGATATCTGACTTAGTGGTTCAGATAGTCTAAAGGCGTTAGCTTTCAGAAAGCATTCACTCTCTGTTATTATATTGAAAATTCAATCAAAAGAATTACATCCACATTAAATGCATTTAAAACACCCTTTGGGATCCCTTTCTATATGCAAGTGTAAGTTGTCGATAATACAAATAATAAATATCTGGTTACCTAAGTATCGCGATAGATTACTCCATTTGTTCTGTGATATTAGCCTCGTCCTTCATTATCGCGAGGCCTACCCGTTTTACCTTACCTATTCCAAAAGCCTTCCCCACGCTTTAAGATAAAAATAACACGTATGACTTGAGACGTATGCTTGAAGCTACTGGACAACGAATAAAGACATTTAAATGATGTGGATTAAACGAATTTAAGTAATAGAAGAACAAATATGGCAAAAGAAAATGCGATAATCAAATATTGCAACTTAGAATTAAGGAGCATAACATTTATTTTTAGAATGAGGCAAATAAAGACAAGTTACATACTAACTACTTCATCAAAAGAATACATTTATGCTTTTGTTCTACAAGCTACATTTTGAAATACTTAGATCTCTAATACATGTAGATTGGTTTGACGAGAGATGTAATCAACTACATGATATAGCATGGAAGTAATAAGTGAAATCTGAGTAGACGTAAGCAGACGTCATTTTGCTGGCTTTCTTCTCTGTTACCACGCTCAACAATCATAATTTTCCAACTATTTTCTATAATTTACTTTTTTATTCCTTCCAGAAACAATTTGCTTTCCTTTCTAGGTCACACGGGGCTAAACATTAACGTCTATGCAGGCCCCCCCCCCTCCAACCTGCATTATACAAAACTGCTCTACTGTGCACGCACGTTTGCTTTTTCGGGAAAGGCATAGCCTTGGTTTAGCTTCTCCTTTTCTCCCTCTTACACCCCAGCCCTTCCTAGCTCCATTTGATACCAAGGAATAACAAATGCTTGTCGGATTGAAATTGGTTCCGGCCGATTTGTGATCAAAACTTGCTGCAACCTATCTGGGTTCAGTCGGGAGCAAAAGAGTGGGGGAAGGAGAAAATTTAGGTGCTGGAGATGGGGATTGTCGGTCGTGCTTTTTACGTATGACATCGTTTTTATTAGCTAAAAAGTTGCGGTTGGGAACTCCAGGGGAAACAAGCAATTAAGTTCGACCACCAAGCAACCACCACCACCACCACACCAACCCATATACTCTACTCTTTGCTCATTTTCAGCCTTGGACCTGAAGTTATCCCCCGAGGTGTGGGAGGGAGAGAGCGCATTAATATTCGACGTCACATGCACTCGGGACATGGTTTACTTCCCCAGGCTAAATAGTCTTCATTCTGCCCCAGCCACCTCCTTTCCTTCGCATACTGCGACTTCCTCTATTTGCACCTTGCCCGAATACTTCGGTTAACTTGGAATACTTCTATCCGGTTTGTTCTTATGACCTAGAAATAAATAAAATGCAGACTCTGGATTTTCTACAGATGATACGCGTGATAATCTACACTCCTATTGTGATTGAGTGTAACTTCTTACCGTTTTGCGAGTCCTCTTTGACGTCACGACTAAAGTTCACTGGGACAGTCAGCTTGCAGGTCGCGTTACTCTTACGGTTAAATTTATTGCACCATTATACATAAATATCGTTAAGAAAATTTTAATAATTAAAAAAATGGTTTACTATCAACACAATTGTTAATTTAAAGAGAAAATGAAGGAGAATAAGGGTATTGTTGTCATTATATTCACTTTTTCATAAAGTAAAGGGTGATAAGTAAAGGCCGGAGAGATGTACGGTTGCATGCGATACAAGTTAGCTGGACGCAGAGTATGAATGACGTCAGATGTACAGCACGACCATGCGTTAGTCGAAAACACTGTAACGCAGTACTCTGCGAACTAGTGAAGCATTGACTTTCAAGTGTATGCAGACAAAGATCAAGGCGTTATAACGCGACTGTTTTGTTTCCTCTCGCTGTGAGGTGGTTGTCTTACTCAGCCTGTACCAACATGCAGTTGTTTACATGTGCGAGCAAAAACAGTATAGTCTATATGCAGTATACCTATGGAAAAACGCACACGCCTCCGGCCTTTAGTGATAAGATAGTTTATGTAGACATTGTTAAAGCTACGGAGTTTAGCAGCCATTTCCTTGAAATAACGAGATGGAATAATGAAATTTTGCTTACTTATGAACCAGTGCAGTATTTTTACAGTTTTGTTTATGTTAAATCGAAGCCTTTAATGAAGCATCGACCTAAATCATATTATCAGCCATATGTAATGAAAAAATGGGAAAGATATAGAATCTATGGATTCTTTTGCTTAAAACATACATATTTTCAAACCCAAAAATTGAATCGGACTTGAAGCATTTTGTGCCACAGTCGGAACTCGAAGCTCTGACCTATATTTGTCAATGCTCTTCCGTTTGAGTTACCACATGTTACGCGCACACGCACTAATAAATCTAATCTCATGCAGGCATCGCGGTATAGGTTTAAGTCGATCTTGAATATTTGAAACGATATAGATAAAAAAGGCTTACGGAAATTGAATATTTTTATTTTTTGGATTTATAGCTAATCTCTGTTAGGATTAAGTTATATATTGATCATTAACTACTAGAGTGTGTGGGCAGTAGATTAGAAAAAATTTGCGAAAGTTTCCACAGTCGATACAAATGGTAATATTTTTCCAGTGTGGTCTTATTAAAGTCTTCTGTTTATCAAACTTTTCGCACAGTTTACGAGAAGATAGGTATTTAAATAATGGGCGAACTAGCGGCTACGGGGAAAATAGCGGTACAATGGCGTGTACAACATACAAGGATCATAAGAGTAAATGGAAAACTGAATCATTGAAAAACTGAAAAATTGAATACAAGGCAGGAGTCGAAGAGGGATCTTTGGCAATACATTTCGATATGTCTATCCGTTGAGCTCAACGGTGAGGTTTGTGTAAACAAATTAACTCTCCAGTGTTCTCAGTACGCCTTTTAAAACGGTTTCGGGTTCTCGAAATATTGTACATGAAAGAGGACTTTCAAAGTTAGAAACGCACTTTATTTTAGTCTTTTGTAATGTACTTCTATAAGGGCCAAATTATAGCTGCAATATTATAAAACCGTAATCTGGTATCTGCGTGTACGAGTACCTTAAACATTTTTTGACGAGGAATAGGCTCAAGGTAGAAAAAAAGGACGAACTGATGCACCTAAACATGGTAGCATACTATACATTTTCCTTTGAATTTTAAATCAAATCGGTCTTCTACAGCGAATGTCTTCATATACAGTACAGTAACTATAGACATGTTATTAATCCTATTAAGATCATAGAGAAAGTTTAATGTTAATATTGACTTAAAGAAAATCCAATTTGTAACAAAAATTTACCATTTTTATCTTGTTCTTAAATTTCTTTGAGCACAATAATTTTAGATTCATACTTAGTTGAAAGTCTAGTTTTTAAAAAATAATTTATATATAGAAATTAGCCGATGAATGGATACATTCAGATGTGTAAAAAGAAAAGTTTTTAACATAGTTTATATGTATTTGTAAATTTACGTCCTCCAACGTTAAGTCATATCGGGCGATGAATGAATTGGGTGAAATGATGCTCAAATGAGCCCAGGATCCACAGAGCTTAGAGGTACCCGACATTCGTCTTTCAGGATAAGGGGAAACCCCGGAAAAACCCTATCTAGGTTACTCACCCTGACCGAGATTCGAACTCGGGACCATCTTGAACGTGAGGCAGTCATGCTACCACCACGCTACCGAGGCGGGCTGTTTAGTTTATACGATGAAACTGTAATTATTTTCACATAAATCTTTAGGAATCAATGTTCAAGACGTACAGCTCCTTTATAAACTTACTTGATAAATTCACTACCATTGAAATAGATTGTGTTAATGCATAAATTCAAATTCGGCATGCATCTTGGAATTTCTAAGATTTTAGTATACAAATAAATGTAGTACTTTGCGTATAGTACTGTTTCAGTTTCGTTCAATAGATTGTTAGGCATTTGATTAAAAGGTGTTCCATTGGTAGTTGTATTTTTTTCTTCTGTTTCGTTGCATGGAGTTGGAATGTGATGAGAAATATGAATTTTAAGTTTGAGAAAATTTAGCAAGGGAACGAGCTTGATAACCTCCTTCACTTAAAAAATAAAATAAAATAAAATTACTGTCCCACATTCATTATTTCCCCCCTTCAAATGTAGAAGAGTTTCTCCCTTACAAAATCTGCATATAAAGTTAATCGGTCGTTAAGAAGTAACTAAGGATAAATGATGTACTGTCTGGGTTCCACATTTTGGAAGCTCAAGTTAATCATGAATACCTGCTCTGTAATAGATCTGGACTTTATCTGATCCTGGAAGTCCTCTTGACATGTATTTGGTCTTTTTAGGTATTATTTAGAATGCTGCTATAGAGATTAGATGCGCATTTCCTCGAAGAGTTTCTTTTTTTTTTTTTAGTGATATAAGAAGCAGGATATCATAACGGCGTACATGGTGAAAGAACAAAAATAATTTGGTACCATAATGCTGGAAGATAAATACATTTAAAGAGGAAGTTGTGAATTTTAATGCCAAAGTATACTAGAAGTATTAAGACTATTTAAGGAAACAAAGGTTTCTACTAAATACATATCTAGCACTTAAATGGACATCATTTTCATTTAAGTCCCTAAAGAGCATTTTTTTTTCGTCCAGTTAACACATTTTACAAAAGGGTAACATTGGAGTTTGAAAATCAGATTTAAAGAACTACTGAAATGACGTGTAACGTATACGTCGCCACCCTGTGTTTCAAGGATATCATGCTAACCTCTGGTTCCCGATGTCCCGGCTTCATGCCTGGCTGCGGGCGTGATTAAAATGCCTGATAAAGAGGTCCTCGAACAAAAATTGAAGGATCTTTCATGCATAATATATAATGGGATGATGAAAACCACAGTAGTTAGCGAGCACCCGTTAATAATAATAATAATAATAATAATAATAATAATAATAATAATAATAATAATAATAATAATAATAATAATAATAATAATAATAATAATAATAATAATAATAATAATAATAATAATAATAATAATAATAATAATAATAATAATAATAATAATAATAATAATAATAATAATAATAATAATAATAATAATAATAATAATAATAATAATAATAATAATAATAATAATAATAATAATAATA
>CM060948.1:102313032-102333032 GCA_030765055.1 Mantis religiosa | reverse complement strand
CAAAATAATCATGTTTCTTTCCTAAACTCAAGTCAAAACCTAAATAAAAGGACCTTAATCATTTACTATTTTTATTTCTTAGTGGAATCTTCCAGGGAACACTTGAGCTTTTGTGTTCTTGTTTCTTAATCAACATTTACAAAACTTACAATGGTTGCAGAATTTTCTGCAGACTTTAAAATATATTATTTCTTTGTCTCTAGGGCTAAAGTTACGGAATTTGATTTGTGTTTGATTTCAGTTGATTGATAACTAAATTAATAATAGTCGTTAAATCTTTCCTTTCCTGGCGTAGAATTAGGCTTCACAGGTTTAAGAAAATTAGATTTATTCTTGATAAGAAACCAAAATTAAACTGATATGTTCTTATAGAGGAAAAAGTTGTTGGCATCGGAGGAAAGATAACAATGAAGAAAAACTCTCAGAAACGTTGTACACACGAGTAAGGAATTTCGCTAACCACAAATCAGAATGCGAATACGCTTTTGAAACTAGAACTCTAGGTAACTCCGGTTGAGGAATTTCAATCACCGGATAATGTAGTAGAGATAATTTCCGCAGTTTGGTTTTTGATAATGGTAAAAATATCACTGCTGACACACATTTAATATGTTTTTCTTACGGATGAAGGATTGTTTTTATATGGTTAAGTGTTAATGCACATTCTCTTAACCAATGAAAAAATGAGATGGCGTCACCAGGTTATATTTCCAACACCTTCAATGACGAAGATGTGTGGTTATTGAAATTATCATTTACATGATAAATCTATAAGTTTGAATTTAAGCGACTGCGAATATGGACTTCAACGGCACACAGCTTGCTTCTCGGTGCCAAGAAGATGGTTGTTAAGCCGGCCATGCGTCCAAACATATGCTCCATAGTATGATATGAAATATTTCAACGCACACTAATCCAACATGTAGGTCAGGATTACACTCATTCCTGCAATTATACATTTCTAGAAGCTTCCACTGCTGGAGGCTGTGTTGGGTTTCAAAACGCATGAAACGTTAGAACTGTGTCCCTTTTTGTTTTGCGAAAAGTAATGGATGCAATTATTATTCTCTATTGGCAAGCCAAAGTTGGTAAACTTTAAGGTATCGGTCCATTAGGTTATAACGTAGTTATTGGACAGTTAAACATTTATGTAACCCAAATACTTCAAAATTCTAATACCTGCGAGTGCACATTCTCTTAAGATATTTCTACCCAATGCTGTGAATCTAGCTAACCTGCAAACATTATCAAATACCTTCGTGAAACACCTCTTCAGTGCGCGTCCAAATGTACAAACAAGTGCATTTTATACCCTAGTCTAGCGGTGTTAACTACTCTTATTTATGTGCCACAGTACTCGCGTAGATAGTCCGTGCTTGTTACACAACAAGTTCTAGCTTGCTAAGAGTCCGCTCTTCGAATTTATGACATTTGCTACCAGATACGGTGCTCTAGGCTATTTGGTTAACTTCACTCATTCCAACAAAGAGAAAAACACACAACCAGCTGCCACAAATGCTCTTTTTAACCTAGTTAGCTACTGGCGGTAATTTTAAATTATAATCTCTCCTATGAACTAGAGCTTTGCGGATACTAACATAAATTGAAGCAGTTTTGTTTCCACAAGTTCACATGTTTGTTTAATAGGCAAATGAAGTGTTTATGGTCGCCAGTGCAACATTGTCAGATGAATGATTATTTACTCGTAGCTGCACAGCAAGAAAGTTCTCAGCTGATGGCAGAAGGGGAAGTAAGGAACTGTCCTTTATTTCTGTTTTGATGCACTTGTTTAAATATACTGGTGAATAATAAACCAATACCATGTTGATATGTTTGTATGTGTACAGACGTGCATTAAATCTGGCCCATGATCGAATGCAGTGGCGTATGTGAGTAACGACAAATGTAGCCCCTTCCTCTCTCAGTGTGACCTCTGTTCCTCATGAATTATTTCAGCCATTACATTGGCAGGGTAGTTTACCTCTGCAAACTATGCTTCAATTGTGATGTCGAAATGAAGATGCTTGTTGCTACGTCGAATATGATCTAGAACAGTGCTCAGCAGCAGCGTGCACCCTCGTGCTGCCGTCTCTTACCCGCATGTCCACTAGTGTACTCGGGAACTGTTGGCGGATAAGCATAGGTGCAGTGACGGCTTTTCCGTAATGTCATACAACTCCTTAGTCACGTTCAGAGACAATCGAAACATACAATGTTAATATGTATTTAAATAAGTATATGTTATATAATTAGCATACCAGTTATTCAGCCGTTTCTTTTAGGAAATTAATAGGCTAACATAAATATATATAATATACTCAAGGACAGTCTTACTAATGCTGTGCCATAGAGAACAAATAATGATAATGATGATAATGATAATGATGATAATGATAATGATGATAATAATGATGATAATGATGATGATAATGATGATGATAATTAATCATAATCTAACAGACAATACGATAATAACACCCGTACCGTAACTGTCTGCTGGTGTTCGGTAACTGCTACAGCACTGTGATTCGTTAATTGGTGATTTGTCATAATCACTAGCATGACAAGTGTCATAGTGGCGCTGGAGATTATATTTTTATATCAGATTGAGGACCTTATGGCATATTAAACATCGCGCAGCGTTATCAAATGGTGTAAAAAATATGCGTTCTCCCATGAAGGGTTAAATAACGTAGGGTTAGAAGACCTTCGTGAACATGTAGCCATCTTGTACACAACGTCCACACAGAGGTAACAGAGGAGCCTATACTGATCACCCCACAAGCTAATAGGTTGCCTCTCTCTGTCCACCCCTCCTGCACTACGGTGCATTCGCTGGTCCACTGCTTACCCAATACATGTTTCAGCGTGTCGTGAAGACCACTGATCTAGATTTCCCTGGCATCATTTCCCAGGCCAATCTATCGTACTAAGAGTGATGAGACGTTTATCCTTCAGGGTATGCATGGGTGTTTAACAGAGATACGACATAGAACTTAAGTTTTGTTTTTATTTATATTTTTATTCTTCAACATTATCGATTTCTATATTTTAAGTATGCCAATCAATTCTTTAAATAACACTGAAATCCCTATGAAATCACTGATTTCATATATTACCCATTTAAAAATGTTTCCATTGACATAGCCGTACGAACGTCTGATCACCATTTAAATTCCAGACATATGCTCGCCAGTCAGCCGACTACCGCTTTCAAAATAAATCTCATTTGATTTCAAGATTTTCCTTTACTTATTCTTTATTATTTTAACTATTATTTTTATTTTTATATTCTAATCATTATTTTATTTCCCTTATTTATTATATTAAAAGTAATATACATGTCCCTAACTAACATCAGCTAATTAATTTCTGTTTCAACTGTCAAAGGAAAGCTTACAAACTGTTGTCCATTTTCTCACTAGGAGTGGGCCGTTGTGATTATACTTCGTGGCTGAATTGTGGTGCAAAAGTAAAAACATAACATTATAAAACTTTAGTAATAAGTCAAAAGCTAATAAGTTTTTCTTTTTATTATTTTAATGCACTTGAATCTTTTATTTTAGTGTTGCACTAAAATTTTATTAGTGTTAGTTTTCATCGTTCTGTCCGATAGCGGTAATAATTTAAATCTCCTTCCTCATGTAAGCTCAGATAAAAGCTCTCTGAAGCGGAAGTGCAAACTTTAGAGGTATATGAAGGCAAGGCTACACTGAAAATTCATCAAGAATTTTGAAAATTATGGAATTTTCTTTTTTGACATTTTTTGGTAGCTTATGGTGTGTAGTAATAGATGGCATTCTATTTTTATCATTTGCACAATTTTAGGCCATAACTTGACAGACATTTTAACAATTGTTAAAAGTAACAATCATTACTTTAAAATTAATTTTATGAGAAACTTTTTTCTAGCACTTTTAAGTATACAAAATGCCTCACGCGTCAAAGTTTTTCATTTAACTTGGTGAAACTTACAGGATAGGTCCATAATATATAAATAAGATACTTCACATTTCCCTCTTTGTTGATGCTTATGTTTTGAAAATTTTATTGTGTTAAGAATAAAAAAGTTAATATTTTCAACTTTTTTAGAGCTAACACATGGAAAATACTTTAGAGCAATTGCTGCAAGAATATTAAAAAGATAAGAATGTGGGTCTTTTAAGATTGCTGTGTAATAGCCGAATTCAAACATTTAATTTAAGAGCTCAAATATTTTGACGCGTAGAGCATTCTATATAGCTAGAAATTTGTACAACATTTTCACAAAAATAATTAATAATTAATTAACTATTTGTTGTAGTAACATTATAATTTGCAAGCAGTTTAAAATTATACTCTGATTATGTTTCTAAATTTTCTTAATGATGGGTTTATAATTATAGAAGTTGGAATTTTCAGTGTAACCTTTCACGAAGGCGGGCCGTACCGAAAACTCCAAAGATTCATGTACTTGTCCATCATACCATCGCTGCCAATATATGTAGATAACACGCTTCTAACGAGCCTGAACTGAGAACATTATCTTCATTTATTTCGCTGAGTTATACACCTGAAAATTAGAGAGAAATTTCTCTGATCATGGGTGTACTAAAATCCTCTATTTATCAAACTTTAAAAATGTATAGCTTGATCAACTTCACATTTTTATCGTCGTTTAACATTGCTTCGACATAGATAAGCTTGAGAAACAGCACCATTCCTTGCTCTCAAAATAAACAAGCAGCATACAGTAAAATTACAAACCACGCAGTTTGAAAACGAAGGTTTAAGGTTCAATTCGTTTTCAGAACAGTAGTGTATATTTTATTATTAAAGTAAACTGGCATATGTTAAGTGGTGATTAAAATTAGTGCTGACATATTGCTAATATACAAATTAAAATTAATTTTAACCTTTCTTTATTATTTGTGATAGGAATGTGTGAACATGTCTATCGCAGCTGTGTAAAGCGATTAAATCACAGAGCAAAAAGTTGTATTTAATGTATGCAACTTTAAACAAATGCTATAATTGAGAACATAGTGCTGCTGTAGATTTTTCAAGAACAAAGGACTTGACTGTGACAACCTGTTGTATAGGTGGCGTACACAGGAATTTTGCAGTGAAGCAGCTTCATCCAATAAAGAGGTAGCATGCCTGTATTTCAATCTCCGAGAAATCCTGAGATTTGGAGAGGAAGCTACTTACTCCTTTTGCTGATTTTGGAAAAAAAGAACTCTCTGGTTTACCATAAACAGAAGATTTTGATGCAGGGGAAGACAGTTAGTGGCAGTGTGACGTCAGTTCCGTCCGCTCTAACCATCAAACATGCTCCCAAACGAAAGGCAGGTTAGCTAGTGACGTCACCGCGCTGATTTCTGCTGCCCAAAAGGAAGGAAACAATTTGACGTGTTTAGGGTCCGACAGCGTAGGAAAGACAGGACACGTATCGGATATTAATAATATACACAACTTACATATTGGGTGTTATAATATTAATGTTGACTTCTTTAATTACACAATTGGTTACAGTTTATAAACAACTAAATTTTGCCTCTCTGCTACGACAAAATACAAGGGGCGTCCAGAAAGTAAGTTCTGTTTCAGTTTATCTCCACTGCAGCGCTGCGATCGCAGTTCCACATATGCACGGTAGACGCTCTGTATCAAGGAGAAGAAACGTGCGACAATGTGAGATCGCTGTCAGCCACGTACAATTTGTTGTGCTTGTTTACAATTTCGGCAGGCCGCACCGTGGCTCAGTGTTTAGACCGCTTGGCTCTCACCAAGGCAGCCTGGGTTCGATCCCAAGCGACCGCAAAGTGAGATTTGTGATGGACAACACGGCGCTGGGGCGGGTTTTCTCCGGGACCTCCGGTTTCCCCCGCCATTTCATTCCACCGGTGCTCCATCTTCATCTCATGTATCATCAGTGTCACCGCCTGCAGTGCCGTATGTAGTAAAAGCGCCTGCGGTGCCGTATGTAGTAAAAGCGGGCGTTAAACACTACACTACATTACAGTGTCGGTATTGATTGAAAATCGCGCCGCTTGTGAAATCAGATCTGTGATTCGTTTTCTGAATGCTAGGAAAGTGAAACACATTGAAATTTATCGGCAAATTTGCGATGTTTACGCACAAAATGCAATGAATGATAAAATGGTGAGAAGATGGGTCCGACAGTTCAATGAAGGACGTACTGAAGTGCACGATCAAGAACGAAGTGGGCGTCCATCTTTGGTGACAGCGGTGGTTCACGCGATTGATGACAAGATCCAGGAATACCGCAACTTTACAATTAGTGCTCTCGCTATGGAATTTCTCCAAATCTCAGATCACTAGTTCATGAAATTGTTACCGAAAAACTGAAATTTCGTAAACTTTGCTCACGTTGGGTGTCACAGATTCTTACTGAGCAACTCAAAACAAAACGGATGGGTAGTGCACTTAAGTTTTTGATCCGTTACTGCAAATACGAGGAAAAACATCCTACAGCGATTTCGCTGGGACGTGCTTGACCACCCCCCGTACAGCCCTGACCTCGCTCCTAGCGACTTTCATTTGTTTTTGCATCTCAAATATTCCCTTGGCGGTCAACACTCCTACAATGACGAAGAGCTGAAAGAAAATGTTTCTAACTGGTTGAAGACACAGGCGGCAAACTTCTATGAAGAAGATGTACAAAAACGTGTGCCTCGCTATGACCAGTGTCTGCAATATGTCGTCAGTTATGTGGAAAAGTAGTTTAGAAATTGTAGAATTTTGTGCAATAAATAATTTTTCTGTATCTGTATACAATTTAATTTTATTTCCAAACAGAACTTACTTTCTGGACGTACCTCGTATATAAAGCTTCAACTCGGTTTATCTGAAGGACAGACACGTTACAAAGTAAATAAAATAAAACGTATAGTAATTTTCTCTGCAATTTAGAGGAGACCCATACAGAACAGAATTACGTGGACATTTTCCGACACTTTCTGTTTCATTTTTCTTTAACTATTTTATCAATGTCAGGACATAATATCTGGGAAATTTGTAATGGAAGGCTGCGTGTTGGATTGTAATCCGGCAAGGTTCTTCGGGGCTTGAACTTAGCTAATTTCATTAAAGACAAAAAACTGTTCGCGCAGGTATGTCGAGCCAAACATGCACAATGTGCTTGCAGTAAGTGAATACAACTTCGGAAATCTGGTTTGGGGGACATCCTTGTAAAAATCTGCCAAATCTTTCTTGTGTGTATATTTGTACTTCAATAAACCGTCATATTGTGAATTTAACAGTTGCATTTGGTACGTGGCAGGTACATTGTTGTCATCGAGTGCGCTACACCTGACTGAACCCTCAGATCCTCTACTCACAGCGCTATTTATATAGGCAACTTGGTAGTACACGGCTCTTGCCTGACGTCACACGCACTGCAGGGCTCGCTCACGGCTGAAATACGTCACAACTCTCGAAGCTGTCTTCCTCTGTTTAAATATTTTAAGTATATTTAATGTGTTGTTTAATTTCTGAAACAACGGGCGGCACCGTGACTGATGAGCAAATCGTGCTGTGATGTAAAGGGTTACGCCAATGTATATCTACTACGTTTGGCAACCGTGTCCAGCTTGAGTATTGGGCAGCGTTCATATGCCATTACATATTGTACTTCCTCTAGCTGTCATTCAGCTTAACGACACGTGAAAATGTCTTCACTCTTTCATTTAGAGGGCTGTATTATGTTGTCTTTGATTAAGCTTTCCTTGTGCATCAATCCTAACGAAACGTGTTCATAGAAGCGGCCTACATAGCAACCTTTAATTTTACATAGATTGTAACATTAATCTTTGACTTTTTATTGTGTCTCTGTATTTCGTGTTAAGGCATCATACATATAACTCGGAGAAGCGCTTTTCGATTATAACGATTTTTTTAAAAAAAAGTCTCGTTCGTGCCGTCTTGATGGAAAATTGGCTGTCCTGAATTCAGTGCTGATAAGTAACCCCACCTACTTGCATGTTTTGTCTGTTGTGCTGCACATATTCTTGAAGTATATTACATATTTTAATGTTTAATGTTTTAATTAGTATTGCAGAAATGAATATAATCATATTTGATAGCTGAATTTTAACATTTAATTTGTGCGTAAATTTTTATGTACTTCGTTTGCTAGTATTTAGTTTCATTCACAAAGTATATGCAGCAATTTATTGATGATTTTAAGATAAACGTTGTTATTGGAACCAGTTCTCAAAATGCCTGTCGTGCAATCTTTTATTTTTTCAAAAGTATTACTGTTATTATTTATTTTGGATAAAGAATATCATGTAACACATAATAGGTTTGAGTACATTGCATTATTTCCTCGATCTTGTCCCGAATTTCTAAACGTTATCTCGTTTTCCAATGCTGCATTTACGGCAAATGTATCAAAATATACAGTTACTGTATTGCTGGACGGTATACATTGTGGTGTATGGCTGAAACAGAAGTATTAAACAGAAGTCTCCTAATTTTTGTACCAATAACTAGTTCCTTCTCTCATTCGGTAGAAGCTCACCTTTTAATATCTATGTAAATCTGAAAGCAGTATACTCGCTTCCTTCCTTAACTTGTCGATTATGCAATTAAAGTGTCCATCCCTTTAAGTTCATTGTACAGTTAAGGCGTATGTGCCTGTTACTCAAGTCATAATACAGTCAAATTGTATTAGTGTCCGCCCTTCAAAATAAATACAGGCTTACTAATTTCGGCTGGTTTGGTTTTGATGAACAAAAATATTATAGCAAAGTCTTTTGACTTAAAAGCTTATAAGATTATTGAAAGTTTAAATTTGTTCAAACTAGCATACACATTTTATAAATAAAGTTTCAGCCAAGCAAAAGCGCTCAAAAAAATCAAAAAGCAGGAATTACTTTTTAGGTGTAAGGGTTTTATCCTTGAATGCAGATAGTATACTAAATTTATGCCGGACCGTTCAAAGTAATAACAATTTTACCAAATGAAAATACAATATACAAAATTATCCCAAAAAATAAGGAAAAGAAGTATTTCATAAAACATAAAACGCAAATACTTTGTTTCCTTTTTTGCTATTTTTTCAGGTACCTTCCCTAACTACCATCTTTTAAAAGAAATCAGATGAACAAAGCAATTGGGCCTTATCAAAACTAAAACTGAAACGTATTCGCGGTTTCTATATATGTTACTTTCACAAAAGTTAGCTATTATTGCAGCTTTTTCCTTAAAATTTCTCGGCCCCGAATGACTTCGCTGTCGACGGGCCCTAAAACACCACACACTCTCTCATTCCTTAAAATTTCTCACCCACGCGCTCTTGGCACTTTCTTCTACTTTAACTTTCTTTATTTCTCTGTAATCTGTAAGCACTTCCGCGGCATATTGCGTTTGGGTATGTTAGCTTTAAACAGTTTATTAAAATCAATTACCTTGAGAGGTAACTGGCGTCACACTGATACACTTATTTATGTGGATTACCTATCCACAAACACTTTAGATGCCTTAGCCTTTCGTGCGAGGTTCATACCTGGCAAATCTACTTTACCCTTTTTATTCTTTGTTTTTATCACCTATTCTTTTGAATCTCTATGACTCATCTGTGTACAAATAAAAACATGAAGGGCGGTTTTATATACATTCTGATTTCTGTTCTTTTTATTTTTTAGCAATATTTCAGCCTTTTTATGCAATAAAATATTGAAATTACTCCTCTTTTTACTTTGGGTTCATAAGAACTCCTGCTAAAATGTACTTTTATTGAACGTGGTTATTTAATTTTTGTGGCAATTAAGTTATCCGACACAAAAAATGTATAAACAAGCGTAAGTATATATAAAGACAATAAAATTACTAATCCTTAGAAAAATAAAGTGCTATAGTGTGCGTAATCAATTTAATTGATTCGCAAATGGTGTATGTGGTGTATGTCTACTCAAAATGTTCTTGGTCATCACATCATTAAGGTACATGAACTTTCACAAAAATTCTCAGTTATAATTGGTTGAAGCTCAGTATTCGAGTCTATGGTGTCTACTTTAGAATAGGCCGGGTTACGTTTTGTCTCGTAACGAGAATTAAATTGCATATATTCGGCTTACATTTGTATGTGCGTCTCCACGAGCACTTGCTGCTGTATTCTTTCTCTGCTCTACTTTCTCCTTAATTACCTGAATTGCAAGTATTACCTTTTCAGTGCCTTGCATTCATGGATATTATGTAAGATAACTTTGTTACTGCATTATACCAGGGGTGCTCAATCGCAAGCAAAAGACGGGAGGTAGAAGTCACCTGCTTCCAACTGCTGAGACAGAATTAGCTCTGGATTCTGGGTTCCTGTGACGGCAGTGAGTGTCATTCTTACGTACAGGAAACCAAAGTTCTACGTACACATCATCCGCCCCATACAACTAAGACTGCCTCTCTTTGCGTTGACCAGTGTTGGGATGTAAAGTAACATGCGTAGAGGAAACTAGCACGTGCTCTACGGTTGAACACCCTTGCAGCATACAAATTTTACTGATCGTTTCTAAGGAATTTTAGCACCAACACCAATCATTGCATCTCTTGGGGCACAAGACGCAAATATTTGTGTAATATCCCCACAATCCTCAGTCACTGAGGAAATAATTCGATACGTGATATATTATTGTATATTCTTGTTACGAAGTGTTTTCTAAGAAAACAATTATACTGGTGCATTATCCTATAAAGCGGCGTCCTTTAACTGAAACATAGGTACTCACGGCGTTTTTATTTATACGTAATTAAATTACTTTTCACATTTAAAACCAAACTATTTTTGTGAGCATCTGTCTATAAATCAAAATGCTACACAACTTCTGAACTGTTTTCTTTAGGCACTTTAAGCAGAAGTCTTCGCCTAAACTGGGCGCTAAACTTTCGCTTTCTGTGTGTGCCATAGCTTTGTGAAGACAGTTTATTAAATCTTTTGCCATTCTCTTTGGGATGCGTAACTTCCACTTAAGATTGTCACTTCCATGCAGTTTGTATAATTTCCCTCTCTTCACCTCTCCCTCCCTCTTCTCTCCTTTCTCTACGCTAAGAAATTCTGTACACCAGGTATATTTCCGGTTTTCCTTTTAACTAAACACCCCAACGCGTTATGCTCATTCTGTGATATATCTGCAGTTTAATTTATCCCAAAAAGGCTTTTCTTCGATTATTCCTTATTCGAAATCGTAATTTGCTGATCAGATTACGAGATGATTTTCAGTATATATGAAGGAAGTATGAAAATGTTCTTCTAAGGAATCATGGCGCTTCGATCACCGTATCATGTGACAAATCTATCTCGAAATTATACGACTATCTCGAAATTCTAAATGCTTTTAAACTTGTATCGACTCATGAAACACAAATATTTCTATCGAGCGGTACTGTAGAACCATTTGTTTTATAATATAAAGTAGTTTAATTCTATCATATAACTCTATTATCGGCGCGACTTCTGTGAGAAAATTGGGTATAAACCGTCCCTGACACTAGTACACCTACAATTACTTTTGATACTTTTAATAGGTACCTTAAAACCATCGAGAATTTAGATGAATTCATTCAGGTGAAATAATATATCATAAAATTCTGCTTGCTTATGAAAAATGCGGTACTTCTCCCCTTGATCAATTCGGCCTTCATGGCAGCACTATCTGCACTGTAGAGCTCCATGCAATATACCGAGCCATTTTATATGTTCGCCACAGAAGGTTGGGTGACAGCCTTATCCTTAGAGACTCCCTGAGCGCCCTTCAGAGCCTTCGTGAGCTGTACCACCACCACCCCCTGGTACAGCGTATCCAGGATGCCCTCCAGGTTTTGTACGCATCTGGCGTCAGCGTGGTGTGCGCATGGGTCCCTGTTCACGTGGGCCTGGAAGGGAACGAAATGGTGGATTTGGCGGCTAAGAAGGCAGACACAGCACCTAGTGCTACCCTTCTTTTGGTCACCACGGAAGACTTTCGGTTTGTTGTGCGTAGGGCGGCGCTCTCGTGCTGGCGCGATGAGTGGTCTGCTCTGCGTGGCAACAAGCTGAGATCGGTGAAGGAGCTCCCGTTTCCTTGGGTGACCTCCTGTCGTTTATCCCGTTGGGAGGAAATAACCCTGGTTTGGTTGCGCATTGGCCACTGTTATTTTACCCACAGGGTTTTATTGAATCGGACCCTGGCTCCAGTTTGCCCACTGTGCGGTTCGGAACTGTCGGTACGACATATAGTTTTGGATTGTTTTGGACTAGAACTTCTCCGTAGGTCTTTCTAGCTGCCGGCTAGCTTGGCGGAGATCCTCGCGGATGACGCGGCGGCGGTGGGCAAGGTTTTAGCGTTCATTTTAGATGTAAATTTTAGAATTTAGGCCAAAGGAATTTCGGTATTTTAACCTTTTTTTAACATTTTTATTGTTTTAACTTCCGTTGTGGTCTTTGCCACATCGGAAGCATTTGGGACCTTTTAGCCTATTTTAACTTTTTCTGGTTTTCTGGTTTTAAGATTTTAGTCTTTGCCTGATGGTTATGTGGGTGCTTTATCTTACGTATATGTCTTAGGGTCTTTTAGTGTTTTTAGACTTTTATTTAGTTTTTTTGTGTAAGCCAACTGTGTTTTAAGGGCGCTGAAGACCCAGCAGTTGAGCGCCCTTAAACACTATCTCTCTGTCTCTCTCTGACTGTCTGTCTCTCTCTCTCTCTCCACTTGATCACATACATTCTGTGAATGTACATGTTTTAGGTGCTTGCTAAAAGCATCATAAATACCGTGCAAATTATCAACCTAGCTAAATACATACATGAAAAATACATATCTCTTAATCTATAACTTTGTCGTTAATATTGGATAGGATTGAATGGTTAGACGAAGAGTATTTCCAGCCTCTGGAGCTTAGAACTGCTCTCAGGCTATCTCAGTAAAACCAGTGTATTTCTGGAACCCTGGCAGAAAGGGTTAGATGGTTGGCCAGAAGGGCCACCAGATCTGGATGACTATTGCGCTAGTAAGGACGGTTTCAGAATGACACTTTTCCTGGTGCCGCCATGCTCCTGCCCTCGCCATCTTTGATCCATGAGTTCGAGATTGACAAGGAAGACCGGCTATTCATGCACCTGGGAGAAGCCTTTTAACACAGTGCGAATTCTTACATGAAACACATGCAGTTAATAGAGATGAAAGGAGGTTATGGCAAGAGAGAAGCACCCACAGTTTGCGTCTAGTGTCGTGCAAGGACCACGATATAGTAAAGACCTGCATAGCCAGTCTAACGGGATCTGAAACCAGGGTCTCCTCAATGTCTTAAGTTATCTATTACAGAGCAGTCTTGTTCTGTAAGAGAGTACAATTGTTTGTATGGTTTTCATTTTAGAATATTAATAGTGATCCTCGAACTTTCATCTTTCTTGCAAACCGAGATAGTAGATTTGTACATTGGGTTTCAAATTTTCATTATTTTATTTCTTGACATTCCCCATTCTAGCAGCAATTCAGCTAACTTTTTGGTATGTTGAACCTGCATTACCAAGATATGGAAGTGCGCAGTAACTTGACCTAATATGTGCTACTGACCATTCTTACATCTAGCGTACCACGGACAACTAATTTCAGGTCACAGAACACATCATACTGAGTATTTGTCTCGGATTTCAAAATTTGATTTGTAAAAATTGCATTGTTTTGCTGAATAAATTTGCCAGATTGCGAACATTCTCCTTTAATTAACATTTAACATTCTGACCCCCTCTGTAGCACAATGGTAGTGTGTGAGCCTCACATTGAAAGGATCTCGATTTCGAATCTCGATAAGGGTGGGTTAACCGGATAAGGTTTTCTGCGGGTTTTTCCCCTTATGCTGAAAGATATTATTCCACCTATTTAATTCATAGTCCGGTACGGCATACGTACATTGTGAGACGTTATAGAAAGCACTCCACGTGCAATTTTATAATAATTGGTCTGAAAAAAGCGTGATATAATGGGTACATAATTTCAGATTCTGTGTTATCAACTTCAATGTTGTGAATAGCCTGTTATGTTACTTTTTCTTTTATTTCTATTGCCATAATTCAATAAACTTCGCTTAACGCTTGTGATATTTCCTTCATTCTCTTGTGCAAAATGTCATTATACAAATTGTTAGCATAGGTAGTACTTGAAGCTATATAAAAACGACAAAAATATATTGTTTACTATTTAACTTTAGTAAAGCAGTACCAGGCTTCCAGATCCACTCTGTTTTGGTTAGGTTCGGTTCAGTTCCGTTACGTTCTGTCACGTTGTCTATCATATGCGGGTGTATTTATTCTGTTGCTACGGTGTATGTGCCTAACCTAGGGCTAAGGCAACTTAGTTGGTCTCAGTAACTTAAATTAGGTTCTAAGGTTATGAATTTGTCGGTGTACCTTTTGCTTCTATTTCTATTCTGCCTGGCAGTATTCTGCAAGTTGGGGTTGTATTTGCGATTGCCGTTATACCATTGGCTTCTTTTTTCGCTAATATCTTGTTTCTATTCATTCATCGATCCTTGATATGCCATTGTTTCCTATGGTCTCTACCCTCTGTGTTTTGATTATGATTGTTACCTTCGGTGAATGCTTCCCTTTTATTATTGCCGGGTGTACGTGAACCTACCTTAGTTGAAACAAGTACGTTTTTCTGTTGTGATTATTCCTTTCTGACCGCGACATGCTAGCAGTACAAGTTCTTTATCATTTAAAGCGGTCAGAAACTCAAATTATGTGAAGTGCGTTGATACTGGAAGAATCAAATCATATCAGATACGCTTAGATTAATGGCTGCATCACTAAGCAGAAACGATTTTCTCATGCGGAGAATATAACCAGCTACTATTTCTAGCAATCGAGAGAATGTAATCGGTCATGGAGTTATTTTCCCCTTGCGTCATATTTATCTTTCGAATCTCCAAGTCTACACTAATTTTCCCTGATGTACGCTAATTCAGTAACATGCATTGGATTGACAAATTCCAAAATACTTCTCTAGTGGACGACAAAACCGTCCGGGTTCTCTCCTCTTTTCTAAAATGTCCTAGTTGCTATTGATTCTCATTCTACGTACTGCTTCAGGTTAATTTTCTATACCCATCCCCTGCAGCATATGGAAAATAACCTATCTTTAGCCTTGTTGGTTATTATTTGAATATTTGCTTTGACATGTTTAATTACTTCTTAGTCTTGAGTAATTTCTCCAACGATTACATCAAATTCTTCCCTAGTTTTGGTTTGTCGTGTTTTAGTTAAAGAATTAACTTAAGCTAAAGTTGACTTCAGCTGTTTATTAATATATTTTTAGTGCTACAGTCTGTTTACATTTTTAACTTGTCTATTTGACAATTTAATTACCTATTTCGTGTTATAAAAAGCTGAAGTCTATATATTAATTTTAGGAATTCTACTTTATAATCATCATTCAAACAGTTGGTAAGAAAAACATTAATTTTCAAAACCTCGATCATCTGTTAAATTATTAAATCCCAAAATATGAAATTATACACTTTAAATCTTGTCAGAAGCTAAGCATGCTTAAAACTAAAAGTGTAAGAAATTAAGCAAAAGTTTCAGCATGAGAAAATTTTAAAATTCAAGAAAACAAGATGTTAAGATCTTCAAGCTGTATAACTTAACTCTTGTTATTCATACGCTTACGCATGGATATTCAAATGTGGATTTTTGACATCTAAATGGACAATAAAATCCAAAACCACAAATGAATTATGATTCCTCAAAATTTAGACTGGTCTCCATGAACAGATTTCAAACTCCGTTTTGTCAACATTTTGCTGAAAATGTGTTACCGAATAACCTCAATAATAATTCAGGCAAAACTTGAGGGTGGCAAAACTAATATTTCCTTCTATTTAATTATAGTATTTTGATATAAGGTTATATTCTGAATTTGGCTATAGAAGGTTAAGTATTTTTTAAACATTTTCAGAGAGATTTGTCATAAGTAGTCTTCAAATGTATATTCATTATAAATGCCTTTTATTATTACATACTTTAGGAACTACCTATAACGCTTTTTTTTAAATACCAGAAGGTATACTTTCGAGTACTTATCTCATTAACAGTATTACACAGTTAAATGTGTTGTCGCTTTGAATGTTTAAGGTCCTAAAGTGCTATACTTATGTATAAATCGCATACTATAGAAGTAACCTAATTATACCAAACATATTTATACATGAAATTTTGTAAAACCTTCAGCATTAATTTGGACGAATCGATCTGCCTTGCGTATTCGATAAGCACGTCTCCTAAACCTAAAGTCTGAATTACTTGTCCACCATTGCGCTTGAAGTATCAACGGAATAATAATCTTCAAATACCGGTTAATTCTTCAAACTCGGACTTCAAGAACGCTTCTGCTGACCTATTGTTTTCTGTTCGATCAAGTTTAAAGTTTGACCTCATCTATGATACTTCTGAATAAAGCGTACCTTCGGCATAAAAGGAAGGGAGTTTAATTTTTAAACACAAAAGTTGTAAAATTAATCAAGAAGCAATTACCAAATGTGCTATCGTTAAATGCTAGAGTACTAAATTTGCATAGTGGCTTACTCTAGTATAACGATTTTACTTTGTTTCATTTTGGGCTTCACATGTGATATAGAGCGAAGCGTTGACTGCCTCTGTGAGCCACAGAACAAAGACAAGGTATTTGGAAAGCTGAAGAATGGAATAACAAGGCACATTCGTTTGTTATTCTACGGCTGTGTTACCTGGAAACTGAAGCATGCAGTTGAAAATAACCTCTCCTCCTCTTTATATGCGCACACGTTTTAGAAACAAGTTGTTAACTGAACTCTTTCTTTTCATCTGGAAGTTTAATTAACGATTAGGCGATATGGAGGTCTAGGTTGCGTTCTTAAAGTGGTTTTGCATATCGCAGTACACCAGGTCCATTTTTCACAGGGGTTGCTGAAAATTGCAGGTCCAAGTTATTTCCAATACGCTAAACAACTATGTTATAACACTTTGCTTCTGTCAGGAGTACTGATACTTATTTTTAAACTTCAGATTCACGAAACGTTTTATAATTATGATTATAAACCTTCAGATGTATTTTTTTGTAACCGTCAAAGCTTTCCTGTGAGTCAATAACTTAATCCCAGAATCAAATACAGTATTTCATGTTTATACTAACCTTTACTGTCTTGAGCAGAAATTTTCGTTTAGGAAGCATATAAACATAGTGTATCTTTTATATCGGTTATTGACAAGTTGAACTGCTTATTATTGCGATCACACTTGCACGGGTCACTTGTCGCTACATTGTCAATGTAAAATCTATTCGAAAAGTAAACAAGAGGATTTCTGTCTATAAATTTGAATATGTTTTCCATACTGAAAATAGTTCGTTAATTTTAGAGAACCTTTTAAACTTTGTAGGTATTTGACGCATAATTTTAGCTCCTTAAACGTATGGCGCACGTATTCGTAAATCGTTTTAATAGATCCTCCTATGCATGAAAGCGTAAAAAAATTGAGATATTCCGTTGCCTTATGTGGACAATAATACTTTCACCGTTAGCTGTAAAAGTATGCAGTGAGACTTGTTTTACTTTAATGACCGTCCTTTTCTCTGTTAGGCAAAGAAATGAACGAAATTTACAGGGAACTTCGTAGCACTAGTTTTCCCTGGGTTTCTTATATGGTCATGTTATCCTAGATCTTAAACAGTGGGACACAAATTAACTCTTTTTATCTTGGAGACGGTTGTCCCGTGATTCTGAAACCCAATAATAAGACAGTTAAAGATGGTTATCTCATGGACACACCCGTTACTATGCGAGAACCAAGGGAAAGGGCGTCATAACATGCTTATAGTATGGCGTTTGAAGGTAAAATCTGACGTCAGTGTAAATTTCAAAAAACGCCAATGTTTTGCATTTATTATTCCACGTCAGTGCCATTAATGCATTCTAATGTGGTATAATTTGAAACTGGTAATAGTATCGTAGATCATCCACATTTGGAATCAGTATTTATATATAGGGGCGAAGGATAAAGATACAGGTATTTTGATAATGGTAACTTAATATGTATTCACTTCGGTATGGCAGTTGTTTTTGTCTTCGTCTAACAGCTTTCACAAAAGTCACAGAGTTTATTACCTGATGTCTATTGCATGATCGTAAACTACAACACTAATTTTACAATGACTTTCAGTACAGACTATCCGCTTTGCTTTCATGGGTTCAGACCCCCTGCTGGCCTTGGTGTACGGTCGTTGGCCTTGCAGAAATCATTGGAAGAAGTCATTTATTATTGTAAATGCAGTCCACTTCACTCTGCGTTACGTTCATCACTCTATACTCTCGGGAAAACTAAACGCACATAATTTGTGGGCCAGGCTCGCTTAGAGCTGCAATCTCTTCCGAAAACATAATATTGTTAAAAAGTAAAATTGTGAATCCAAATAGAAGTATACATATTACACAGTCCTCAGTTAGCAGTAAAAGTATATTCCCTTATTTGTATACTCCTAATAGCCTGTATGCAGTTTCAGAAGGTAAAACGTTTTGTCGTTTGATTATGTCCTAGAAAGTAAGATTGAATATAATTATTTAATGACGTATTCAGAGAACAGCAGCAACTTACTAACACATATCTTATCATTATTGCATATTATCTACTTGTGTCTGACAGTATGTATTCCTAACTGTGTGAACTGATGAAGTAAATGATGGTTATAACGAGTACAATCTCAAATTATCTCGCTTTACAGAACATCATGTAGGTACTCTTAAGCTTATGAACCGTTCTTCAGAAATATTTCAGTATGAAGCTACTGTTTCGAGAATTATTAACAGCTGATTTGCTATGGGTGCTTCCTCCGACCTCAGATTTTACTCTGAGATACCTCCTTAATTTTAATGAGCAAGGGGAGGTCATTACTTTGGTAAATATAGAAGGAAAGTTCTAGTGTACTCGTCGAAGTAACTGCATGCTTTTCGAGTAGAAATACTGAATACGGGCCACTACCTTATTTACCAAGTTGATTTTCCTGACATTCTAAATATAGTAATATTCTGGCTAATTCTGATAGTGTATATGCTTTGGAAAAAGAGGTAAACATCTACAGCCGGAAAAATGTATTAGAGTATAATTCAGTGATATTAATGCTTGGAAACATTTAATAATGATCGCACCGCACAGAAGCCTACGAAGGGTTCGAACCAACTACAGTATACCACAGGAGAGAAAGTCACCGGGGCATGAGACTTAGGGAGTCACTGTGTCACTTCACTACAAGACTCCATTTGCACATAGCAATCACACATGAATACGCGGTATGCTAAGGTATGCATACTTCTTGGCATTATAACAGAACTAATCACTATTTTACCGCAAATAGCAACGGCCGAACATGCACTGACGCGAAGAAGGACGAGTGCCAGGAACAGTGCCCGCGCAGCTACCTTCCGCCAACCGGCGGCCACTAGCCAAAAATAAGGCACTGTATAAAAGTTTCAATAACCAAAAAGAATGAAAATGCTCAGATAAGTCCAGGCATCCATTTCTTATTTACCATAGAGAAAGAAATCTAGATTAAAAATATACCAGGGTTGCTTCTGAAAATATTTAGTGGAACCAATATTCATTTATCATGGAAATGCATCTCAAAGCAATATGGTGGAACAAAGCACGAGTAAAGTATAGAAAATGTGCTGACGGATAATGATTATGGATTCATTTTTAGGAGAAACGCACAAGAAAATAAGGTGGTGTAGGTTTGACCCTAAATCTAGGCAAGGTGTACTGCAGGCTGCTTCTGAGTAGCATTAATAGTTTTGCTATTAGACATGGGGCTGGTGATTCAGAACTCTTGCTGGACATTAATTGCTTTAGTGCTGTTTAATATTTCTAAATATTACGTCAATATATTCCATAGAGTCATATTTCTCATGTTGTAACACCCACCTCTTGTTTTGTAATATTTCTTCATTTTGGTTCGAAAGGCTTCTTGTATTGCCTTGTAATAAATATGACA
>CM060948.1:102247578-102312032 GCA_030765055.1 Mantis religiosa | reverse complement strand
AGAGAGAGAGAGAGAGAGAGAGAGAGAGAGAGAGAGAGAGAGAGAGAGAGAGAGAGAGAGAGAGAGAGAGAGAAAGGGATGGACGGGGAAGCAAAGAGTATTTAAAGAAAGAGAATCTTTTATGAAAAATATTTTTAGTAAAAGCGGTTTTCCAAATATTGGTTTTTGTATTTTTAACTGTCTTGCGATATCTACACATAAATCGCTATACATTGTTCTCCATTTCCCTGTAAGGATTATTAAGTAATACAAACCGGTTCACCAGCTGTTGTGTCAGTTTTCAATATCATGCATTGCAGGCATTACTTCAGATAGGATAGTTGATGTGGAAGCAACAGTTGTACAGCTCGATCTTGAAGGTTTGGGCGTCAGTGAAGAGTACATCAGCTTCACATTGTCTTGAAGTTCTTTGTAGCTCTGTAGCTCGAGCTATAAGCTATCTCAGGGTATGCGTAAACATTTTTTCAAAACTATTAATTATTGATATATTTCAGTGGAACTTGAACATACTTTTAGCCGAAAAGTTGTTGGCCAATGAAAGCAATTGTAGAATTGCGGTTTTAATTGTAACTTCTTTCTGTAAAGGAATTCATAACCTAATATTGTTACCAATGTGTTTTAAGCCAAGAGGATGATTATTCTATCGGGCAATTTTACTACTCCTCTACCGCTTAGGCAAAGTGATGCAAAATTTGCAGTGACTAAGAGCTACAATCGAACGTACACCGTAAAAGCAGAAGAATTATGTGAAGTTTTTATGAGCCACCACTTATTAAAGGTTAAGCTCCAACCTTATTTTCCCGTCTCCTTAGTGATTATAAGTTACCCACCCTATCTTCTAATGCTATGTTGCAACATAATTTGTACAAACCTCTATTTATCCAGTCTTAACTTCCAAGCTAGTCGATAAATTTCTCGGAAATCCAAACTGATATTACAAGAACCTCAAGCTAGTCTGCTGCTGTTAATACAGGAATCCCCAACTCAAGCAACAAAGGGGAACCTAAGATCACTTCTTTCCACTGGCTGCGACAGAATTACTTATTTATGTGTGGCTACTTAATTCCAGTGACGGCAATGCGGTGTTATTCTAAGTGTAGGAAATGGAAGATGTATACGTTCTTCCGACTCTGAATAGTAGGGCTGTCTCTCATTGACTTGGTCACTGGTGAGGATAAAATTACATATGTAGGGGAAGCGAGCACTTGCTCTAGGGTTGAACATTCCTTTGATAATATGGCGATCCTGCTTCACGACCTACGTACGACGGATCGGCGATTCGAGTGAATTCTGAGTTGACCAACCCAAGTACATCGTTATTAATTACCTACTACTACCACAACGGTCTTCAGCTTCTAACACTGTCTAAATCTCATGAACTGACAAGTTTACTAATCTTCTATTCATTGAAGCAAGTCATAGAATATCAATATTTAGGACAATTGTATTTGTTTGTTTCTCATAGCAACTCTTTATCGGTTATTATTGATCACAATTATAACTATTCATAAATTTATTAATTCCCTTCGAAATATAAATTATTTAATTGATCCATTATTTCTGTATCACCATGTAACAAAGTCTACATTACTTAAATTAAGTTTGTTTCTAACAAGCTAATTAATTGTGAATAGCGCAGATGGTAAAAGGAATGATTTTGACATGAATTTTGTTGCATAAATTGTAATGTTAAGGTATTGACATAACTTGCCTACTCATTGCAGCTAAGGAAAATTATGTTTTAGATAGATTATTTTCTATTTTATGTTAATAATAAACCTGCAGGAAAAAAAATCTATAAAACTTTGTTGTAGGTGTAAAGGTAACTAGGGGAAACCAAATCGATATTCAAATATTTAAAAGCAAGCTGCTAAATGCTGGCCTTCAAACTTAATGTTTCCAGATATTGCAAGAAACTACTAAATAGCAAGAGAAAGTTACATAGATGGCTAAGTATTGAACAATTCAAACCAATATTAAGGGATACCTTGAGAATTTGACTATCACAAACGAGTTATTTGAAATTGAAAACTTTACATTGTAATTAAAAATACGCATATAGATCTTACTTTTATGTAAATATCTTAACTTTAGAGTATTTTAATCGAAATCGTTAAGACTTGTTGTTGAGAATACGAACTTGCTGCAATAAGCTACAGTTTGGGGTTTGGGACCATCATATTGATCCTCTTCTTGCTGCAAGTTTAGAAGATGATGAACCTAAACTCATCATGGAATTCCACAAGATTCTATATCAGGGCCTATATTTTTCTTAATTTCTATAAATGACAGAGGTTATTTAAAATTAAAAAGCAAATTAAGTATTTTTGCTGATGATATATGTTTGTTATACATAGATAACCCTGAGCACCAGCTGTTACTTTATATTTGGCATGACCTGAATGGATTTAATAACTGGTTTAAGTTTAATAAATTAACGTTAAATGTCTCTAACACAAAATATAGGTTTTTCCATAAAAATCATGTTTACCAGTATTGGATAAGAATGTGAATGTGATAACGCAGTAATTGAAAGTCTAACAAATATCACGTATCTTGGATTGATTCTAGACAGTAGGTACTCTTACATGGAAGTATCATTTTGCATGTAAAAATAATATTCTACCTGTATTAGTTGTAATTCACAGGTTGAAATTCAATTAATTCAGTGTAAATAATTTACGAAGTATCTACCATGCTTTAATTCAACCCCATTTTGTCTACCATAAACATCTTGTGGGGTAATTCTTCTAAATATTTAGTTCATGACCTTGAAGTAATCCAAAATCGTGCCTTGGAAATCATCTACCTTTTAGAACAAACCCATAAAGACTATATACCATGTAACTAAGATTTTACCATTACAAGTAAGCATAGAGTTGTCCTTGATAATATATATGCATAAAATCAAAAAAATAATCTTCGAAAGTCTAATATAAAACTTGAAATTTCCTCATACATAATAGGAGAAATAAAGGAAACTTAATAAAACCAACTGTGAGTAATTCTACTTATTGTCTGGACAGCTTAACCACACTTTATCATCTGTCCACCTCGGTAGCGTAGATGGTAGCATATCTGCCTCACGTTCAAGAGGTCCCGAGTTCGAACCTCGGTCAGGGTGAGTTACCTGAATAAGTTTTTTCCGGGGTTTTGCCTTATCCTTAAAGAAGAATGTCGGGTAACTGTAAGCTCCATGGACCCTGGACTCATTTGAGCATCATTTCACCCAATTCATTCACCGTAAATTACTGTCACTCATTTATAGCTGGATTGATTAGCTTTTTATTTTGTAATTTACGTCCTCCAACGCTTAGTCATATCGGACGATGAATGAAATGGGCGAAATGATGCTACAATGAGTCCGGCGTCCATGGAGCTTAGAGCTATCCGACAATAGTCTTTCAGGATAAGGGAAAACCCTTGAAAAAACTTATCCAAGTAACTCACCCTGACCGAGATTTGAACTCTGGACTTCTTGAACGTGAGGCATACACGCAACCATCTACGCTACCGAGGCGGGCATTGATTAGCTGGCCTGGTTAAAATTAATGTGTGTTAATGTATTACAGAATATGTAGTTCATTTGTAGTGTTTTCTGCTGTTATTACCTCTTCAAGTTTGTATCTTTGTTTGTTTATAGGTATGTGTTATCTATGTACGGCAGATAATTCATACTATATTAATGTATTATAAATATTGTTAAGGGCTGTATGATTTAGTGCCATATGTTTGTACTGTTCCCTAGTATGAGCTTTGGCTTTGGAAACATTCTCAGACAACAATAAAATATAAAATTTGGTACGTTTTTTGAGCAATGACACTCAAATACACGTGTATAGCACACTTTTATGCTCCACGTGCTTCTATGTTGTGTTGTTTTGTTTGGGATAGCCTCAGAAGTCGGATTTCCAGGAAGACGACTTCCATTTTTGGTAGAATACAGTAATTCCTCTTTCCTATTGTGCTTAGGAGAAAATGATAGATAACATATGGCCCTATGGGTTATCAGATGTTAGAAGGCAGGAAAAATAATGAGTTTGTGTAAGCTAGCAATGGACAGAGAAAGTGATGCAAAACATCAGATATTAGGTGGCAGGGATTTCCCTTTGTACCACATGATCAACCTTCACCTATGCAGCAGAAGGATGACAGGAATGAGACACCTTTAATGGCGCCTACATAGCAGTTGAAATATTCTGTAGGCTTGTTAGATTAATATACGCATTATGAGTAACGAGCTGCTCATTTTAGTTCTTCAACTGAAGATTAGAGCATCCAGTATAGAGATAATCTTCTGTCGTAAATAAACCTGCTACTCTGACGGAAATGCTGAAGAAGGTTAAAGAACATTAAAAACAAAGCGCTGAATTTTCGTGACAGGTATGAACAACGTAAAGCACATGGCTAACGCATAAGCTAAAGGTTAGGTCATATATCAAGGGATCTGAATCATAAGCTTTATAAGGTGTGACTTGAGTCCGAAAGCAAACATCCGAAGCAAATGCACGGATATCGCACTTCATCCCGGTAGCAGAGTTAACTGCTCTTTCCCTTACTAAATCCTCTTAGAGAGAATGTTCTCGCCTCTAGCAGCTACATACATGGGGAGAGTAATTCTCAAGTTCCACAACACCACACCTATACACTACTCTCCGGAATGCTGTACTGTGCGGATATTTGTAGTTGAAAGCGTAGTCCTGTCTCTGTTGCACATATGCATTAGAGGGTATTCTATGAAATTGTTCACATATCCAAACGAAGAGAGGCAGGATGATTACTTGAAAAGAGTTTTGAGTTTGTGCTCAAGCTAGAGGTAAGTTTTGAGTAACATGGCAATATTATAAACTTCCAACTTTCACCTTGTTTTTGTGTGTCACTTGACAAAGAAGAAGAGAAAACAACTTGAATATAAGCAGAGCTGGTAACACCATTGTTTTGCTGAAATTCTGTAATGCATCAAAGACAAACCTGGATCCTGTATCTGGTCTGTTTCTGGGTAACTCTTTGTGTAGCTTTACTCTGAAATAATATGGAAGAGAACGATCGATGCTTATTTCTTCTTCTTTTTCTTCTTCTTCTTAAACTTCCCTAGTTTTACCACTTTTGTGATATTAGGGGATTCTTCTTTCTCTATCCTTTATTCCTCTAGGCGTCAGGTTGAACAGAAACTCTGGATCAAATAGAGAACCCATGATGGGTGATCAGCCCGATGGCTGGTATGAGAGTGAGAGAAGTAGATGGCAGAATTAAGGCGAAGTGAATGAAGGGAAAGATGATGGAGAAATTGGCGTAATTATGACGGGAGAAACCGGAAATCTCTGAGAAAACCTGTCCCTGCACCGTGTTGTCTACAAATCTCGCATACGGTCGCCTGGAATCTAACCGGAGCCATCTTGGCGAGACTCATGTGATCTACCGCTCGATTGAAGCCAATCAAAGAATAACTGAATGGAACTGAAAGAAAGGTAAATAATCCAATAAAATGTAAGACGCTCTTAACATTTAGATATCTGTGTGTGCGGGTTATTAATATTAATTAATTTTGTTGACAATACAATGAATTTAACTTTTGATAAGCTTCATCATAATAACAATAGATATATTTAAAATATGCAATTCTCAGTATAGTCATTTGGAATTCCTTCTGCCATTTCACAGCTAAGTGGATGTGGATATACCAAATTCTATGGTGGTATATGATATTGAAACAGGAACTAGAAGTTCTTAAAATATTAGTTTTCATTTCTTTTAAATTTACGTCATGCAACGTTTACATATCGGAGGATGAATGGAATGGTTTTCATAAAGCTCAAATGAGCCCAGGGTCCATAGAGTTTCGAGTTGCCAGACATTCATCTTTAAGTTTAGCAGAAAACCTCCGAAAAAACTTTGTCCAGATAACTCACCCTGATCAAGATTCAAATTCGGAACCTCTTGAACGCGAGGCAAATACGGTACCGAGGTGGGCATTAGTTTTCAACGCTGAGCATAAACGATCTATGGGAAATTCAGTCTTAAGAATGGGAGGATTGGTGAAGATTCTAGGTGTCCTTTTCCCCTTCCTGATCACAGTATATTGTATACTATTGCACATAGCTATATTCATTGTACTAGCAAAGTAAAACGTGAATGGAACATGCGTAAAAATCTGTATTACAGAACATAAGTCATTATTCAAGTTCCCTTGAGCAATAATGCACTTCAGAAATATCATTTTGTGAAACAGCCATTTTACTATGTATGTAGTTTCCATAGAGTATATCATATACGTCATCTTTTTACGCCGAAGCGAACCTGTGACCCTTGATGACCTAACTAAACGCTATCTAGGAAGTTGTCTGAATTAACGCAGTCTACCTTGTTATACTTTATGCTGTAAAAGCAGAAGGCTTAACTAAATAGAACGCAAAGCCGGGTAAATTTCAGGTTATTTTAATGCTATAGTAGAAAAGGCTGGAAGAGGCTTGGATCTATAATTCTCCACTACAGTTCTTATTAGCAACAAGTTTAGTGAAACAAATACAGAATGGCTTACTGCGGTTGAGGTAATTCCATTATCAGGTTTGTTTCTTCTGTTTACAGTAACATTTGTTTTAAGAATCACAAATGACATACTTTAATTGTTTTTATTTTACGGCATTTTAACTTTAGATAGGGTTATATTGGTTATTTTAGTCTTTATGTAACTTTATATTTACCTACATTCAGTTGTAAGATATGACATTGCATTTAATAAGAAAATGCTGTACGAATGAGAAAAGTGTAGCTTTCTTTGCGATTTACATTATTTGAGGTGCTTAAGCCTCGGTTTATTTTAATGAATAAACCTCAGTGTTCATTTTAGTGTAATAATTTTAGTTACGACTAATGGTGAACCCAACATTATTAAATATAGATAAGAACTTTGCCTGTTCCAGCTCCATTCAACTTAGCGGGATGTCTCCAAAAATAATGGCAATGGCTGGACTCGGGAAATCTTGAGTTCACTCCTAGTTAGTAGCTGTCCGGTCGATATTCTTCAGTTGGTATTTCCCGATATCTTATGACCAAATCTGGGTTACACTTCCCAGTAATAGCCATTTTCTTGCGCTTCTTTTGTTTCATGCTTTCCCCTGTAAAGATCACTTACGATTGTTTGTAGTCATTGCCTATCGATGTCCCCTTCAGTGCAATTCTTCACTGACTTGATCTTTCCTAAGACTGCGTTAGCTAATATCGGGAATATTTGTGCAGCCTCAGACGAATGGTATGCAGATATGGAAATAAACTAAATAAACTTTTCACGTCAAAGGCAGCGAATCACTTCTGGCTGTAAAAATAAAATAAAATGAAAAAAAAAAACATGTAACTCCTACCATTCATCGCATCTCAGAGGTGAACTACTTCCCAAATGCCTATTGCGTGACCTGGGAATCATCTCTTTGTTTCCTCTACGTCTCTAATGTCAAGTTCCATTTGCATTAATTCCTGTTGTCGGGCAACTGTGCACCAGTCTTTAAGGTTGTCTGTGAGTTAATGCAACTTAAGCTTTCTTGAGTGAATGGTCCATGGTTGACAGTTACAAGAGTTTGTAGTATTCATCTCTGTTCCAGGTGGTCAATACTGTTTATCCTTCAGTTCTCTCTATTGTAATAAGTAATTTGCTGGCAAGAGCGGGTTAGTGGCACTTTCAGATACACAGCTCTTACAATTCTATTATATAATGGTACATGGAATAAGGAATGCACTATTTTAGCACATTACTTAAAAGGAGTGGACACAGGAACAGCGATACTAAAGTCGACAAAAAGAAGACAACAAACTGATAGGGAGATTTAATGAAAAAACATTGTCTCTTAAGAAATGAATTCGAAGGAATGGTGAATATAATAAAAGCTCCAGACAAAGTAGATTACGGCGATAGCCAACGTTAGAATACATGATTTAGATACGAGGAGAACAGAAAAGAGAAAAATAAAGAAGACTGGATTTCCAGTGAAGGAACGACTTTTGGTAGATAAACAATGTATTAAAGGTTACTGTCTTAGGAGTTCGTGGTGATTGTATATATGAACCAATTTGTATGAGGAAGTAAAGCATTGAAAATAATAGGTATTTGCATAAATTTTTGAAATTGATCTTAAGGTCCTATGCTTATTAAATTTAGCTCTCAGGCTTGTATACAGATCCCGATAAATGTAGTGCTTTTCTCACAGGTGTTGGCAATTACATATAACAATCTAGAAGGTTGTGCGTACGTGTGCGTGTGTGCGTTTGTTTGTGTGCATGTGTCTGTGTTAAAACTGGTGAAATATATTTTACAATAATATTAAAATCTATCCACTATATCTAGCCACTATGTTTCCAAACTTGGCACTATACACGATTCTATAAAAGCCAAATTACGAGAAATATTGTGTAAAAATTGAATATTTTTGCCTTAAAATAGTAGCAAACTGCGTCTTAAATTTAACCTGGGTAAAACTTTCTGAAACTTTTCCTTCACAGTATTACAGAATGCTTCTGTTCGTACACTTGTATACATGCATACTGAGAAACTTTCCTCTCGATTATATTTTGATGTGAAGGGATGGAACTTCACACAAAGAAATTCGCACAGCTTAATCAGTCACCTTATTGATCTATTTGACATACACATATCTAGTATACATTTCTTAATAAATTATTAAGCTAAATACAAGTAACACTGTAGCTATTTTACAATCATTGAACCACTTTCCAAGGCGCATCCTCAATGTATCGAAGAAAAGAACTCTTTTCCGTTTCAATTTAGAGAATCCTCATTCTGCCTCACATAACGTGATATGTGCATAGCGCGATATCAGACAAAATCAACTTCCTTAGATTTACATTCATTGTTGAAATCTAATAAGAAGTCCGTTTATTGTACACGTATCTAAAACGCCAGTGTTTTTCTGCAGGGCATTTTAATTAAGCTTTCTGCCCTTAAATAACAAAGTCAGTGTCTGCTTCTCCAGTTTTGGAAATAGTTTTAATTAACAATTGAGGAGTCCTAGGATGTCTACATCTAACGTCTGCATATGAGACATGATTTTAAAGAATTCTCAGAACACGTTTAAATGAATTCAAAATATCTCAGTAGTTGTCCTGAAATGGAAAATTTTACGATAGTCACTGCGCTACATTACTTTGAATCAAACGTATTTATATTTTGGCTTAGGGAGCAGCAGTACCAACGACGGCAATGATCACTACGCAACTTGTACATTTAATGTGCTGCCCCTTCCCAAGGGCTAGGCTATCATCTCGACCCCGCATGTTTCCAAATTCAGTCTGCTGCCTTCATGAACCGAAACCGAGGACTTGATAACACATGTCGTTTTGAGAAGATCCTTTGACTATGTCTTGGGTAGAATGGATTCTGTTTACCGATAAGAACAGACTCTGGGATTTCTTGTAAATTTAAAGGTTTGAATTCCACAAATGCAACGTACGAGGGTCGTTCAACAAAGACTGAGACGATTTTTTTTCACAAATGTTTATTACTGCAATTCAGTGTTTACATGCTATTTTTAAAAGTAGTCCCCTAATACTTCAATGCACTTTTTATAGCGTCTCTGCCAGTCCTTGAACACGTGCTGCAGACCATTCTTTGTCAGGTCCTTGAGAATCATCTCACTTTTCTTGAGCACTGCTTCAGAATTCTCAAATCGAATACCCCTAAGCTTCGATTATCACCGATGATGAGTCGTGGCTGCATATTTATGATCCTGAAGGAAAACAAGCCAGCACAATGTGGAAATCACCAGGTTCTCCAACACCAAAAAGGACAAAATATGTTCCATCTGCAGGGAAAGTGTTGGCAATCACATTTTTTGACTGTACTTGATTTACCAGCATTCACTTCCCCTTCACACTACTGTTACAGCAGCATACTACACCTCTGTATTGGCTACACTGAGGAAGCACATTGCAAAGGAAGGACCAGAGCTTTCTTGGACTGAGTGACGACTTCATCATGACAATGCACGGCCTCACGTCGCAAATCAAGTCATGCAGTGTCTGGCTCGATTCACCATTACCTGTGTACTACACCCACCTTGTAGCCCCGATCTTGCACCCTGTGACTTTTTTATTACCATCACTAAAGGCAAAGCTTAGGGGTATTCGATTTGAGAACTCTGAAGCAGTGCTCAAGAAAAATGAGGCAATTGTCAAGGACCTGATAAAGAATGGTCTGCAGCACATGTTCATGGACTGGCAGAGACGCTATAAAATGTGCATTGAAGTAGGAGGGGCTACTTTGAAAAAGACCGTGTAGACATTGAATGGCAGTAATACACATCTGTGAAAAACAAATCAGCAGACTGCGAGACAAGAGTGCGTGTGCATAAGCTGAAATAGTGTGGTGTTGATGACTTCTATGTGTCTCTATTGCCTGTCTGCCTGCCTGCCTCAACCTACAACCTCGTGCAGCTACTTCACTTCATCCCTTTCTCCTGGTGGTGGGGAGGGTGAACCCTGGTAACCACAACATATCTTGTTGGTCGTAGTACGGCAGGTGTCCCGCTTTGTTATATCTCCTAAACCCAATTCCTCTTTAATTTGTCAGAACTTTCCAAATGCTTGAATTATTGCCCTGGTACTCCTACGAAGCTGGAGTTTAAATAGATACATCAACTATGATTGTAAATAATTATGGCCTTAAAAATATTAGTGCTAAGATATTAAGTTACAGCGGGATAAAAGCATATGTATTATAAACGCTAGGACATTGATAACTTTGCTTCCTTTCCTCTGCCATTCTCTCCCCTCCCCTTCCTTCCCCTCCTCTCCTCTACTCTTCGTTTTAAGAGACTTTAAGCTGGTGAAAAGACTACAGGTACAGATAATTTCTAGCTCAGCGCAAATGGCGAGCTGCCATGAATTGGTCAAAATATACATTTACTCAAACATGTATCAAATTCTTTTAGTTCTATATATTATGTGCAAAACCTTTATTCACGTATAGTTTATATTCTGTATTTTAACAACTTCAAAACGACCAGAAGAAGATCTTAATGCAAACTTGTGAAAATCAAATAACTTTTGGACGCGATGGCAAAATAATATATATTCATTATAAGTAATATATCTCCTTTATATAAATTACTTTACACAGCTTCATCAAAATACTTCGCTAAATTGTCTTGTATTTTCTAGATTCCAACTTTTCACATAAATAGCAAACTTTTGCTCCATTAGGTACTGGGCTATAACGCAATGGCTGCCCTTTCTACCATGTTAGCTTAAATAACTGCCCAGAAATGAAATCGGAAAAGAACAATTTTTACTTCAAAAGTTTGAAGCGGTGGCCTATAAATTTAATGCCGTGAGGACTAAACATTACGTTACCCACAGAAAAAAGAAAGAAGTTATTCGAAAAGTAATGGAAACAAACCTCACTGTCGCAGCACATTGCGAACAGAAAACAGTATCTAACGTTATTAGAAAGAAAAATAAATCTCTAGCCTCGTGCACAGCACGCTGTCATTTTAACGCCAGAGATCAGGGTTCTGCTTCAGGTTGGACGGCGATATTTTTCTAAACAAAATTATTTTCTGCATTCCATGTGATTGTTTGGTTCAGTTACAAACCGAATAAACATAATGCCAATATCCTAAACAACAAAGTTTGTTTCAGTATCAGCAATTTCAATTCCATTTCAACAAATCAGATACGACATGGCCTAGAAATTAAAGGCAGGTGTTGAAAATACTCTTATGCGTAATGGTATGAAAATCACTTCACTAAACTGAACCTGATTTTAAAATTTTGAAGTGGATATTCGTAATGATTATTACGTGCTAATAACTTCCTCATGTGCCATTTATAAATTTTGTTTCTATAGTTTTGAATATATTGTTTCTTAAAATACCTGAGCATTATTAGATCTTGTCCTTTGTGTTATACAAACAATAACTGGTTGAGCGTTTTCAGTGAATTTAGGTATAGTTGTGTGGAAAATTTACCCTTTTACATGGATCAAAATATTATTGTTCCCTCCGTAAGGTTTTCCACATTCGCCTAGTTGACTCTACATTTCAGTCAGTCATCTTGTATGATTGATTGGCAAGCAGCAAGTTACAAGAAACAAACCTACATGAACTGATGAGAGCGACGTGTTCGGTAGGAAACCGAGGGAGCAAACGTATATCTTCCGCTCCAATTGGTCTGAACAACTAGAACTGGGCTAACCCAATTAAATGTGATTGGAAACTGTAGTTTAGGAGGAAGCAGTAGGTAAAATTGTTAACTTTGGCTAGTAGGAGTAGTTAACAACAGTTAATGTCAGAGGTTCTACTCCTATTAGTCCTGGACTCGTAGGACCAAGAACCCGGGCCTCCTTCAACCAGGGAGTTACCAAGCTGTCCCGAAAGGGCGCCCGGCGCTTCCGTGGGGCTTTCCATAGGGCAAGACCTAGAGACTAACAAGCCCTCCCCCCCATCTGGTCCTGTGGACTCAAGACGGTACGGAAGTGGATACGCCACTTACCCCAACTCCAAAAGGGGAAGGCTAATGATATGACCTCGGTGGGGCCACCTGGTGATCTAGCACACCTTCTACTAGCTATGCTGGCTAGTACGCGGGAATATTAATGGCTTCCCTCAACCTCGTCCGGAGACGTACCCGATCTCCAACGGGTATCGGGAACCATTGCCCCCTCGAGTCCAACCCAATCCGAACCGATGTTCGGCCCGAGGTTCCTCTAGTAACGTCAGAGGTACCACGAGTGCTAGGGGTTCCAGTGCGCGCACCACGGCAGCTGAAGGGTCGCTTCCTTAAGGGAAGTAGTTAACAACACGTTTCCAGCTTTCCTAAATTACAAACCACACGCATCAAACTATTTCCTTTTTCCCTGCTGCGGCAGTAGTAGTACAGAGCACGCTGTCGTCACACACTGAACTCGTTTAAGTGCGAGTAGTACAACGGTGTGAGCTGATGCCGCACCGGCACAGACTGCCCTTCCCTAATACGTACAATAATGCCAGAAACAGTACAGGCTTAGATACAGTAGACATTATGCAATATTTTCGTGATAATTTGATTTAAAGGGCTTTCATTATACTTGTTTCAGGAAGACGGCTGGAGGATTATAATATTTGTCATTATTTAAAGCTACGCTTTACTGCAGTGCGGAGATTTTAACTTGAAACTAATACACCGGTATATTTTGAAATTATGGAATCTACATAGAGTTTTGTATCTTGTTTCTCAAATTCTATAAAAACACAAGTTCAAAACCAGTTTAAGCACATTTAAAGGTAGTTTGGTATGCATTTCATTTACTAAGTATTAAAAAGTATATAGCTAAAGTATGCGCCTTTTGTGTTGACAAAAATGTGTGCACTGCTTGCTTCAGAATTCAATAGATGACGGATGAAAGGCATTAAGCACTCGCTTCAACATTCACTACCACTGCTGTTTGAGCTATAGGGATCGACGGCTTTACCTTTATTATAAACATTAACGGAGCTGTGAATGAAATTTAATTTAGATACGTGAATCGGATATTCTGTTTGATTCTTCATTAATAAAAAGCCACCTAAAGCAAGAAAAAATAAAAGTGATTTTTGCATTCATTTGTTATTGCACGCGCTATTCTTCCGGACAAAGAAAACAATTTCTGACTGCGAAATAATATTTTTCCAGCCAAATGCTGCAGCAGAGTTCGCGTTATTTATCTTGATATTAAATATTCCATTTCTACAAACTAGCACTTTACATGATATTTCTAACAGAGCGTTTCTGAGTAAAGTGTTCGCATTATGCTTTCAAAACCCGAGAATGTATAAGATGAACTATCCTATGAAGTCACATAACCAACCGTTAATGCAATGACATCATATTACGCAATTTCTAGCTTCAGGATTGCACAGCTGAACTTGCTTACACTACAAGATTGATAATATTGTCTTCATAACTCTTCTGAGTTTATGATGTCATGGAGAAAGAATTGCCACTGTCTAAAGCATTAGCAGTGCCCTAATTAAACCGCCGACGTGATAACAGTTACAACGCTTTAACTGTGGCTCCACGCTCAACGCCCCACACAGGTATCATATTTTCGCACGTTTTCTTTCTTTCCTTCCAAAATACATTTATGAATAAGGACTTGGTCCAGGGAAGACAGGTAATGGTGGTGTGACGTCAGCTCCGTCAGCTCTAACTGCCAAATATGCTCCCGAACGAAACACAAGGTTAGCACCCGCTGTGACGGCACCGCGCTGATTCTGCTGCCCAAGAGGAAGGAAGTACAGTTCGGCCGCTCGTTCTCCGGCCCTGACATTTCTAGAGAGGGGGAAGCGCGCTGTAGCCAGATCTTCAGCGGGAATTTCAAGCAGAGGAGCATGAGTATTTTAAATATTTCACGCATTTACATATTTTACGAACCAGTATCCATATTATTATATTAGCGATAATAGGACTTATGGACACTAAAAATCGGAATTCACGAGCGCAAGCAACTAAAGCCACGTGGTCCACAAAAATTAAACTGGCAACACGGTGTTGGACACGGAAGTCACGCCTAGCAGTACAAATGCTGATTGGCGCTAGCAGATAGTTTTATCTTCCTGACCACGACACCGGATGTAGAGACTCCCAGTACTACTAACAGAAGCAGTTATTTCGCGTAAAAGGTGTGAAATAAATTTTCGAATAGAGTGGTGTTGTAATGAATATCTTGCTGATAATGAGATTGCAAGTTGGATTTCAGTGTTTTAAAGTTAATATAGTCCTATATTTTCATTCAAAAGATAATTTTAAGGATATGCTTCCAGTTGCTCATTAGTGTATGTTGCTACTATTAACCTTCCCCCTCCACTTCCTGCAACCGCTAAACGTCAGAGCCGTAGATCCAACAGCTGTACTATAGTTTGATGTATTGGGGTTCTGACAGCGAAGGAAAGACAGGAAAAGTATCGGGTATTAATAATATATACAACTTACATCTTGGATTTTCTAATATTAATGCTGACCGCTTTAATTACACAATTAGTCACAGTTTATAAAAAATAAATTTTAGCTGTGTGCTATGAGAAAATATATAAAACGTCAACTTCTAGTTTATCTGAAAGTCAGACACGTTATAAAGTAAATAAAATACAATAAAATAAAGTAACTTTCTCGGCAAATTAGAGGGGACTCATTCATAACAAAATTACGTGGACATTTTCTGGCACGTTCTGTTTCGTTTTTCTTTAACTAGTTTATCAATATCTAGACGTAATGTCTGGGAAATTTGTAAAGTAAGACTGCATGTTAGATTGTGATCCAACAAGCTACTTTGTAGTTTGGAGTTAGCTAATTTCATAACAGAAAAAGAATTCACACACATAAGTCGAGCGGAACATGTATATAATGTCCTTGCGGTAACTGAATACAACCTCGGAAATCTGATTTGGGGGACATTCTTTTAAAAATCAGCCAATTATTTCTTGTGTGTATATTTTTTCTTCAATAAACCGTCACATTGTAAATTTAACAGTTGCATTTGGTACGTGGCAGCTACATTGTTGTCATCGATTGTGCTACACCTGACTGAACCCTCAGATTGTGTACTCGCAGCGCTATTTATATAGGCAGCTTGGTAGTACACGGCTCTTGCCTGACGTCACACTCACTGCAGGCATCGCTCCCGGCTGAAATACGTCACATCTCTGGAAGCTGTCTTCTTCTGACTTGGTCATACAGATACCA
Organism: Mantis religiosa; assembly: GCA_030765055.1. Lineage (NCBI taxonomy): Eukaryota > Metazoa > Arthropoda > Insecta > Mantodea > Mantidae > Mantis > Mantis religiosa. The sequence continues at coordinate 102,296,327 of CM060948.1, read as the reverse complement.
ATACTTGTAACATTAAATTTATCCTTAGCTCCAGTTTTGCTAATAGTAATATGTCTATTGACCTCTGACTTTGGAAGGAACTTTTTCTACTTATATCTGACCTCTACCATGATAATCGGGGACTAATTTGTCATCCACAGCTAATGTACATAAGTAAGAAGGTCTTCATATGTCCCTAAATGTGAGGTTTAGATTTTGTACCCTCATTTCATTTATTATATGGCGTGCTGAACCAATAAGTAAGACCACTACTTGCATACATTCCTTTTAGGGAGACAGATGAGGATGTTTTAAGGACTGTGACGTAGCCTACAGAGGGTTTTCTATCTTCATGCCTCAGAAGAATGAACATCACAAAATGGTTATATGTTATCTCTGTAAGCCACGACAATACCGATGTTATGTCATTGACATTATTCGTACGGGCGACATAATGAGCCAACATTACACGATACTGAATATAGTATCAACCTGCTTACAATGCTCTGATTGCATAAATATATTTGCCAAATTTATCTGCTGCTTTTATTAAGCAGTGACTGCCAAAATGAGGTTGTAAACCATATATAACGTTTTCAAATTATCAAATTTGATAAACATGCTTCAATTGTTTTCAAAGCTGCTAAGATCGAATGCAAATATAGAACGCTTGCTTGCAACTTACTTTTCGCAACATTCCTTAATGTCACCCAACTATCGGAAGGCGCGACCAACTAGCGGCTGGGTGAGGGCCGGGAGGCATTCGACCACGCCCACCCATTTGTCTTATAGCCCTAACGAAGGTATGGTTGAAAAAGCATCACTGGCCGTCTCTTTCCCCTCCCCCTGCCGTCTGGAACCTTCGTGGTGATTCACTGAAAAGCGAGACTTCCAGAAACAGCGATATTCCTATAAAAAGGGGCTGCAGTTGGCGAGTCAGTTCAGTTCTTGGCGAGCAGCTGTGAGGAGCGCAGCGTGAGAGAAGGGACTGGAAGACTGTGTACGTTTATCGGAGGAGTTGACGTAATTGCGAGTGCAGAGTGGATCTGTGACAGACGAACTGGTGGATTGTAATTGTGTGCGCTACGTAATTCTATGTAATCGGCAAGTGTTCCAACAGTAACTTGGTGGCAATAAAGAACATTTTGAGTTTGTGAAATTGGACTTTAGATTTCACGAACCCACAAAGTTACATTAACTATACCCACAGAACAAAGATGTTCGCTATTGGCAATACAGATGAATGCTAAGATATGATTGGATTGTGTTTATTATAGCTTAGTGATAAGGTTGTAATGAATATAATATAAAAATTTAATGGATTAAATAATATATAAGTTACAAGTTGCAAAACCTTAATTGGTAAAATATTGCGAAAGGTTTATTTTCGGGAATGAGAGTGTTTGGAAAAGGTCCGAATATTTTACCCTTTGAAAATGAGGATATTTATAAATACGGCCCACAAGGATTCTATATACCAATTAATAATTCATTGCATTGTTTGCACTTTATAGACAAAATATCGCCTTGTATATTTTGGAGTAGAATGATAGACCTCAGCCAATTGTTTAGAGAAATGTTTATTACGAGATCTTTTAAAAGTGACACGTTCTCTATGCTAAATTCATTCGATTTCTTTTCTAATATATGTACAAGGTTTACCTCTATTTTTGCATTTTTCAGCAGCCTATTCCCCCTCCCTTACATCACTGATCACGATGTTAGTAGTTGTTCGGATTCCACTATCCCGGAAAGTAGAACGAGGAAACCGAAGCATTGACCAGAGACACCAGGGTTGAGGGGCCAATCCAACGCTTAGGATGAGAGCGAGAGAAGTGGATGATAGTATGAGGACAATGCGAATAATACGGAAGATGGACGATGGAGCATTTGGTGGAAGCAGGAGGACCTGGAGGACACCCATCCTAACGCCGTCTTGTCCAGCACAAATCTCTATTTGCGGTCCACTGGGATCGAACCCGGGCCACCTTGGTGGGTCATTTGCAGTAACCAATGAATGATATTTTCTGGTATAGGCTGTTGTAAACAATTGGAGGTGGCTTAAACAATACACAAAATCTGTTCATGTTATTCCTTTTTATTCCATTTATACTCCGCTTTTAACTAAAATGGTCATATCGGCGGCCTTCTCCTTTGGAACATATCAAACGTGTTAACTCGTATTCGTTGGGGTTTTTAATCATTAGATCACGCGCACATTCGCACTCTCATTCATACTTCCAGAATCTGGGAAAGTTGGGGGAATTGTCTTGGTCGGAGGAGAATCCTCAACCCCACCGCCGGGAATCGAATCCGGAACTGCTAGCACGGCAGGCAGGAGCTCTACCGACTGGGCTATGGGGCCAGCCGAGTGCATGTTACTATGAATCTCTTGGTGTTTGAAAGTATTGTAGATTATTTAAAATAATAAAAACAGCAGATACATTTTATCCATAAGAAGGCATAATCAAGAAAATGATATCACATTGTCTTATAAACAAACTTGTTCTATAAAGGCGCTTTACTGAATGTAGAAGCTGTATATATACATATATATACATATATATACATATATATATAGCGTCATATATTTAGCAGATTTTAAAGTGCTAAAGAGCTCAAGAAGTCCTATAGAAGTGGTAACAGAACTAAAGTAGTAACTAATACTTGTAAGTTCATAGCTTATACGTATGTTACCTACGAGGGTGGGTCAAAAAGTAATGCCTCCTATTTTTTTCCTTAAATAAGTAAGTTATGTGAAAACTTTGAATTTGGCGCAATTCCTCAAACCTTCTCCAATCTCCTACAGTAGTAACCTCCTAAGTCAACAGTTGGCAGCACTGCATCATTTTGCAAAATGGCTGACATCGACATTCGTATTACACAGCGTTCTCTGATTGAATTCTTGACTGCGAAAGGTGAAACGCCAATTCGCATTCACGAAAGCCTAAAAATGTGTATGGTGATGCAACGGTGGATGTCAGCACAGTTAGGCTATGGGTTCGCCGCTGTAACGAAGCTGAAGGGCAAACACCATTGGCAGATGAAAAGCGAAGCGGCAGGCCGGTGACTGCAGTGACTCCATGCAACATTCAGCGAGTCGATGAAATCATTTGTGGTGATTGCCGGGTAACAACAGGTGAATTGTGTCGCATTACCTCTCTCAGCAAAGGCAGTGTGATGACGATTATTCAACAACTAGGTTACTCAAAAGTTTGTTCACGTTGGATACCAAGAATGTGAACCACCCAAAACAAAGAAACAAGGAAAACAATAGCCTCCGAACACTTGCAGCTCTTCAATTTGGAGGGAGAAAAGTTTCTGGAAAAAATGTTACTGGAGACGAAACGTGGGTTCATTTTTTTGAACCTGAATCAAAGAGACAGTCAATGGAATGGCATCACACAACGTCACCGAAGAAAAAAGAAATTCAAAACTCAGCGGTCGGCAGGGAAAGTTATGGCGACAGTGTTTTGGGATGCAAAGGGTGTGCTTATGATTGATTTTTTGGAGCAGGGATGCACAATAAATTCTGTCCAATACGCCAGAACTCTCAAAATGCTGAAAGCAGTCTTCGCCGAGTTCGCCCAACAAAAACTATGGCGGATGTTCGTCTTTTTCAGGACATTGCAAGACCACACACCAGCCGTTACACCACTGCAGAAATTGAGAAATTGGGATGACAAGTCTTACCTCACCCCCCCATACAGCCCTGACCTGGCACTACCAGACTTCCATCTGTTCGGGCCCCTAAAGGAAGCTCACCGTGGCAATCATTTTTAAGATGTGGAGGTTGTGAGGGCCTCCGTGCGTCATTGGCTTAGGAAATTAGACCGTGTGTTTTACCACACTGGAATACATGCCCTAGTTAAAAGGTGGACCAAAACTGTGGAAAAGGACGGCGATTATATTGAATAGTGACAAATTAATCGTCAATGTTGTAGTTTTCAAGCTATGTAAATTGGATTCAATTTTCTTGGCAATTAAAAGAGAAAAAATAGGAGGTATTACTTTTTGAGCCACCTTCGTATTACTTAAAGGTAAGGAATATGGTTACATTGTGCGTTGATTATTGAGCGCTTGCGTTACGCGATAGGAAATACTCGTGCAAGGTTTTAGTTGTTTGGCACATACCAAAACACATTTTAGTGTTACACAGGACCGACAGGAAAACTTTCTCTAAGAGGATATTATGCGAGTTTGATGCGCTTACCTTCTTGACCAAATGTTATTGCCACGCTTAGCAACCAACTCGTGTTCAGGATAAAGTTTGTGGGAGAGGGTTGTTGGCGATTAATAGCTTCTGAACTAACCACGGTTTCTGGTTATTACCTTACTCTACTTAGCTCTCTGGTGGATAATGTGGGAATACTTGCTAGTTAAGCTCCGCCTAAAGACGTTAAGGAAGATCGTCGAGCGACTACAGAAACTGCTTGCGTAAAACTGTGACTTCATTAAAAGCGAGGGTAGACATGCCCCTCTCCGCTTAGCCGAAGTCTATTCTGTGTTTTGTTTACCGTTTATTCCAAGTGTCTTTGACATAAAGTTCCAAGGATGTTAAATAATTGAATGGAAGGTACATTAGTGCATTGCTCTCAACATTTCCAGGGAATGCCCTATCAAATGCGAGAAGTGGACAGTTGGTTCTAAGGGGACAGAGCACTACGTCACACAGTGATCCACATTCGAACGAAGGTGAACAAAATATACTGCAATTGCACTACTCATTTGATTTAAAAAGAAGTTCACAAACTTTCATGTTGTATGCATCTACTTATGGTGATTCTGTCAGAATGGAACCTAGGGATTGATTTACATGAAGTTAAGGGAATATACTCCAAACTTAGGTGAAGAAAAGGTAAAAGGACTTCATTTTTATGTTAAATTACCTTTGGTGTATTCACACATACTAAATGTTACATAATCTAACCAACATATCGAAACTGAGGAATTTTGACTATCAGTTAAAGCATTCATTTTTTAATAAGCAGAACTTTAATAAAACAATTTAATTTTTTTTAACCTTGTCACTTATATAATCTGAAGAATAATTTTCGTCGCTGTACACTCGTGCAAAAGCTTAAGATGGTCAACGCTCGCAATATTGTTGCTTTTTTTTCCCGAATCGCAAGAGAATGTAGTAATCTGATAGGTTTGTGAGGCAACTCACAAGGCAAAAGGTGCCTTGCAGGAGAAGGTCACAAAATCCCAACTGTCGGTAGTCGGAACCGAACCTGTGCTTTGTTGTACAGCAGGGAAAATTGTAACAGCAGTGCTACGATTTGGTCCCTAGACTTCAGATTGCAAAATATTTATGGGTTCTTTGGCTATCTATCTGTCCTAAAGGCAGGCTTCTGAATGTAGTTATTAAGCATTTTATACGTTGGTGAATCTTTACAAATTATTTGACATTGCAAGAAATGTTTTGGTTTCAAATTGCAGTTAAGTTCTTAGATCTGTCTTTCAAAATAATTGTAAACAGCAATAAAAGCCCTAAAGGAATTTTGGTTTACAAACGTGCAGTAATACCACTGAAGTTAGTATTGTTTGAATTTATTATTATTGTTATTGTTATTATTATTATTATTATTATTATTATTATTATTATTATTATTATTATTATTATTATTATTATTATTATTATTATTATTATTATTATTATTATTATTATTATTATTATTATTATTATTATTATTATTATTATTATTATTATTATTATTATTATTATTATTATTATTATTATTATTATTATTATTATTATTATTATTATTATTATTATTATTATTATTATTATTATTATTATTATTATTATTATTATTATTATTATTATTATTATTATTATTATTATTATTATTATTATTATTATTATTATTATTATTATTATTGTTATTATTGTTGTTGTTGTTGTTGTTGTTGTTGTTGTTGTTGTTGTTGTTGTTGTTATTGTTGTTGTTGTTGTTGTTGTTATTGTTATTGTTGTTGTTGTTGTTGTTGTTGTTATTGTTATTGCTATTGCTATTGCTATTGCTATTGCTATTGCTATTGCTATTGCTATTGCTATTGCTATTGCTATTGCTATTGCTATTGCTATTGCTATTGCTATTGCTATTGCTATTGCTATTGCTATTGCTATTGCTATTGCTATTGCTATTGCTATTGCTATTGCTATTGCTATTGCTATTATTATTATTATTATTATTATTATTATTATTATTATTATTATTATTATTATTATTATTATTATTATTATTATTATTATTATTATTATTATTATTATTATTATTATTATTATTATTATTATTATTATTATTATTATTATTATTATTATTATTATTATTATTATTATTATTATTATTATTATTATTATTATTATTATTATTATTATTATTATTATTATTATTATTATTATTATTATTATTATTATTATTATTATTATTATTATTATTATTATGAATAATAGTTATTGATTATTTATTGATTATTTATTACTATTATTTATTACTATTATTACAGAAAAGGCCTTTACAAAATCTATAAAAAATATGATAATACATAATTTGTGTCTCCTAAATCTAATATAGATAGGGAAAGGGAGAAACAGCTGAAAAATATTCGTTTTGATTTTGTATCACTGAAAAACAATAACGCAATGACTAAAATGTTTTTAGATATCGTAAACTGAACTGTATGCTCGTGATTTTCAGCTCATGAGAGCTTTCATAATTGAAAATCTGCAGCTTATGATTTCCTTGTTCAGGTAGCACCTTAATTGTATAAAGAGCTGCTAAATGCAACTTATTACGGCAACTCGCCGTTAATACTTTGAGGGTTAGAGACTGTAAACTGAAGTTATTCCAATATTTCTATCATTTTGACTTTCCTGTTCTCTTTGTTCCGTGTTCTGTTCTAACTCTGTCAGGTTTCTTTAATGTCTCTCAAAACAAAGGGCATTCTCAAGTATATCCTTAAATTCCACTTTACAGAATAATGATCGTTTAATCTGTATCCAGTCTCATTATTTCTGTACCTTAAACTTTCATAAAGATTCTCTTAAAATATTATTAATTTGTATATTTCGCTTATCGAAGGCTCATCCATGGTGGTTGATTTGAATTTAATATAGGAGAACTGGTGAAGAGATTAATTAGAAGGTAGGTAAAGTAGACGGTATAGCTGAAATCATGCCTTACAGTTACCGCGTTTCATCTTGTTAGATTTATTAGCGAAGGCTTCAAATTTAGGCAACACCTACAGTTTTTTTGTACTGAATACTGGGAAATTCAAAACGAACACAGGCAAAGTTAGTTAGTTAGTTACTAACACTCCCCACATGGCAACCTTGGCCTTCGGGGTAACCTCACCCCACCAAGTGATGACCGGACCCATTTCTCAGGTGGAGGCACCCAGAGGGCAGTGTCCATTACCTCCGATGATAGGGTGATAGTGAGGATGGCGGTGAGGTGAGAGGACCTACAGTTTTTACCGTGGACTCCGAACCACGTTGGGCATAGGGGATACTTCACATGTGCTAGACAGAGGTGAAGGCGTGGATAGGGCCGACTTAAAATCGCCAACCCCAGAGCCGGGAATCGAACTCGGGACCCTTAGAACGGGAGCCGCGAACGAAACCACCGCGCTACCCCGGCGCCCACACATGCAAAGTTAAAACCACTGAAAGGCTTATTTTAGACCTGCAGCTGTTTAACACAGAACGGAATTCCAGCATTTAAACTCATCTTCCCATGATCTTAATTGAACTGAATTGTTATGCACTACAACTTAAAGTGGACAGCGACAAAAATTCTACTTCATATTTTGTAAGTGACAAAGTAAATAAAAGGTTGAAATTGTTTTATTAAGTTTCTGCTCTTTAAAAAATTAATGTTTAAACTTACAGTCAAAATTTTTCAGTTTTCGATGTGCATGTTAGGTTATGTTATCTGAATTATTTCTTCAACAGCCCTGATTAACATGTTCTATATTTCAATAAACTTTAATCAAATAAATAAGGAAATATTAAATTTACGCTTTTTATTTCCTTATTATCCTTAGTTTTTCACTTTTTGTATTCAACACAAATTTAATGCGTGCACTTTTTCTAAGCATTATGTGGTCTTGCAGAACACATATTGGTGAAAAATATGCACATCAATAACAAAAGTATTCTAAAATTTCCGTAAAATAATGCGTTCACAGAAATGAAGTTCTGGCAAAGGATTGCTTGCTACTCTTAACAAGGGAAGTGTCGAACTACTTATGTTGAAACGTGTTTTGAAATATCTGGAAATAGATTTTTCAAAGTAACTGCTGGTTTTTGTTTAAGCCTAAGAACACCACATCTTCTAACTATGCTCAAAGAGCAACTTAAAATAGAAAAACAGCAATATTTTATCTACTCTCCATAAATAATTGAGCATTAGTTGGACTTTCTACCACATCCGTCACTGTTTTTCTATTTTTTAAGAGCGAGAAGAGGTTTCATAATGCTAAAATGAGGATCTAAATTCTGATAACATCTCATTTACTTTTCCGCCACAAGAATTCCTAAAATGTAGTTCATTTTATAATAAATTTGACAGCACAAATGTGATTATCACACAAATAAAGTGCAACCAGCCCCTATCGCGTGATTTACTCCTCTTTTTGAAAATATTTTGATGTCTCTGATTGGCCGAAGTTTGAAAAGATATATACCAGCTAGACAGAATAGAGGTAGCAATGAATTCTACCCTAAAAATGAAGGATTCGTTCGAATTCAGAATATCTTCCTCACGTCAAACGAATTACGTGATGAGAACTATTTCTACTTTATTGCTGTGATCATCTTAGTTACGATATCTAATTATAAAATTTACTGTACTTTTATCCTTATCATGGGACCTACATTATAAAAACACAATCTGATTTTCTGAATTGTTGGTGTTTTTAACCCATTTCCCACAATACAATTTTTTCTTCTTTAAATTTTCATTGTTAGTCTATTTTTCTGTACCTTGTTACTATATTAAGTAACATTCTATAATTTAACAATAAGTATGTAACGATATTTATAATTTGTTGCAATTTTGCATAGAATTACCCCCCAAACATAACAATTTGCTATTCAACTTAGGAATAAATGTAACCATTACCATTCAATAAAAATAATCGCATTTGTAATAAATGATCAGTGAAGACAGGGACGGTTGTTAGTGGAGGGGTGGCTATCAGTTTTCCCTTTAATGAGTGCGCTGTCAGGATGTTACTGTCCTTAAACTTGTGTCATGTCATTCGCACGAAATCCTCTTGAAAGAACTAATGGTGCAGTTTAGTTAAGTTCTGCTGCAAAAAAGAGTGTCTTTAAGAAAGACTTTCACACAAAAACATGGGCAAACTACATCTGCAAGGTACATTTTAAATTAATTTCCAATTTATTTACTTATGTAGAACCTATGTTCCTATATGGGTCCCTCTGCACTGATTTCAAGTGTAATGAATTCAGCGTGACGTAATTTTTATGATTATTGTGTGTTTTATTTTTAAAATATTAGGGTCATTTCTCAAACATTCTAGAAGATCAAACATTTCAAACATTGCACTAGAAGTTGTTCATCTTAATCCATTCTGAAATTGAAAAGAGTATTAAAGGTTGAATTTTTTGCATTTAACTGAGAAATCTTTTAATTAAAAGTAGAATCCTGTTTGACCATTGTTAACTTGCCATGTCCGACCATCTAAGTGACAATTGCGCCGTTCTTGATTTGCACTAATTGCACTAAACAGGAATCCAGTTTTATGCTTGTTGTTGGTTCTTACCGCAAACCATAAACCAGCATATACAAATGATAGTTTTACATGCCATATTGAAATAAACAACCATTGTTAGCAAGCTTAGATGTCCATGTATTTCAACAAAGTTCCTATTGAAATTTTCAAACCTTAAGTCAAGGTAAAAGTGAATAAGTGCTGATGTTGTACCACATAATTAATTCAGTTTCTACAACAGCTAGTAATATTCATCCAAATATGTAATTTGGGACAGATACCATTCACTTAATTATCCAAGTATTTTTGTTTATTGAAAAATGCATCACCTCTTTGTAATGTTTTAAGTGGGTTCTTATTATATCGTGAACCAGTAACAGCAGAAACTGATGATCAGGCACAGGAATTCTCAAGTAATTGGTTCAAGTTATCAGTACACAAATCACTTTCAATAGAATGAGCGTGGACAACATTGACGTCACTGATAAGCGTATAAAAATCGGTATCAGCCTGTCTGCAAACTCTACGACGAATGGTAGTGATTGGCTATCTGCCTGTATTCTAGTAGCTCGCGAGGCTTGTATTCGGAAAGTCCAGGTCCTTTTTTGGTAATTTACATCCTTCAACGTTAAGTCATATCGGACAGTGAATGAATTAGGTGAAATGATGCTCAAATGAGTCCAGAGTCTATGGAGCTTACAGTTACCCGACATTCGTCTTGAAGGATAAGGGAAATCCCCGGAAAAAACCTTATCCAGGTAACTCACCCTGACCGACATTCGAACTCAGGACCTCTTGAACGTGAGGCAGACACGCTACCATCTACGCTACCGAGGCAGGCTGAAAGTCCAGAGTGCGACCCATGGTGGGCCCCATACTCTGACCATTGCTTTTTCAATGATTTGTCTCTGGTAAGCTTGTCCAATGTGCTATGTTCTACCACGGCTTTCCTCTCTCCCATTTCCCCTTCTTTCTTCCGCCACTTTCATTTTACCGGACTACTCCGGGAGTAGATGGCATAGGGGCCTGTGATTTGGAACTTCTTCACGGCTCCACCAGAAAGTGGCTGTTCGTGCCATCACTGCTTAGTAATCTTTCTCCGGTGCTGCCTGAAGGACACCTCTGAGTTACCACGGAGTGCCACGGAGTGCCTCCCAAACTATAATGTTCAATCCAGTAACTGTCACCTCGTTTTTACCTCCAGCGCATGGGTCTCCTGTCCATAGTTCCTTCATCTAATTCGTTCCTCCCGGGGATATATTCCCAAATGATGTAATTGCCGGTCAAGTTTCCTAGGTGTACCCTCCGTTAACTAGTCTACCTTCACCTAAAAGCTCAACGTTATTTCCTTAGCGCTTTAAAACTAGCACTTGGAAATTCGGATATCTGCTGATGCTACATAAAGTGAAATAATTGGGAAACAGATCTTTTAGGGAAACGCTGTGGCCCTACGTTTATGGTACCTTCGCAGCATTTGCTAGTTAATGAGGATTGATCGCTATTGTCTCTTCATACTAATTCGACTTGTTTCCCATATTTTATACAGGCACCCCCTTTCTTGCTCACTTCTAATATACTGTGATGTATACAATGCTTAGAAAGGCTCAGCATGTAACTTAGTTGCAAAACAGGATTTAGAAAACTACTGAGATTTAATTGCTTGGGAGCCTCCGCTTACTTCTTGGTTTTGACATTATTTCTAAATTTGAGAGGAAGGAATCAAATTTGTTATAAAATATGTAGCTCCACCTTTTTAAAGTGTAACATTTCTAGCTCCCCGGTTTGAAAATGCTGTTGACTGTTAATTACCTGCTAAAATATGAGCGGAGGGCAACGAATGCAATTGTCATTATCATCATAATCATCATAATTCTACTATTACTATTACTACTAATATATTATTAACCTTTGCAGTTATATCCCTATTTTTGTCTGAATGTATATTTACCAAAGTATTTGTAAAAATTAAGGAATCTCCTTCGGACCTTTTCCTTCCAATCCCCAGCGCTTGTAGCATTAGTCTTATTAATGACTGTAAAAGGGTAAAGGAGTAAAGAGTATACAAAAGATGGAGATATCAAGGAAAACACTAATTGCGGGTAATACTCTAGGAGGAAGGGATGAAGTAAGTGAACAGCAGGAGGTCATAGGTTTGCCGGAAGTGCTAAACCAGTGCTGAGAGCTCTTTTTCGGCTGCACGGATATCAACAAGCACCCTTCCCCCACATGAGGACAGCCACATAGTGACGCCCATCTCGAGAACAGCATTTACAATGGGGAAGCATCCGCACCATCTATCTGGCACCGCCATACACTAGGAGCCTAAAAGATATTTGAAAGATGACGAGGAAGTGGAATGAAAGGAAGTGGAATGAAAGGAAGTGATCGAAAGAAAATCGTAGTTTAAAAATAAGCACCTCAGCGTTCGCCTAAGGGGCAAGGGAAAACAACGGTTGACGGGGATCGCAGTCGTGACTTTCCGAATGAGAACGCAAGTTACCGTGGCACCACTTAGTTCAGTTTGACGATAATAATAATTTTAGGCTTCATTTCCGTAAATAAATAAAAAAAGTTATGTAAATGCTACAGCTGTTTTCTATTCCAGATTGATTCGCTCATCATTTTATATTGAGTTAAACCGTTTACACCAATCACAGTACAATTAATTAAAATAGGCTGTTTCTTACAGGTCCTTTCAGGACCATCGTCTATGTTTGTTCCTGGAAATGCCTATCGAGAGATAGTAGAGGTGGGGATTCGAGTGTCAATAGATATAGAGGATGACGCAGCCTCTGTCACCTAGGAACACTGAGACGACATACAATCTGATAACAGAAAGATATTGACACAAACGAATAAATACAAATAAATGATATATTTATAAATATAAATAAATACCAGAATAGATATATGCCATAATGCTAGCATATACTCCGGAGACCGTAACAGTAACAAGGCCACTCTGCGAAGGTCAATAAATTCCTTTTGAAAACTCTGTAAAAAATCAACCATACTCTACTGTCTGTTTTGCCCTCTAGACAAATTTGGCGCATCTCAGTCGGAAACCAACCCATTGTTAAAATCCCATGCGTGCTTCTGAAAAAAGGCTATAAGATTTTGACCGACGCGCAGAACGCATGCTTCCGCATAAATTTTTGCATGTGGACCGTTAGAGAAAGCGTCTCTGATATCAGGTCCGAAACTGGAAATTCTGAACACTGATCTCAAGTGGGGATAGTTACCACCAATAGAAAACTGATATTTGTTCATGTGATTTTGCAAACTCCGAGAAATACCTAGAGTGAGGGTAATTCAAAGTGATAGCGGAAAGTAGGTTTTGCTAGTAAGAGCACTTCGGTCCTGAGTTCTACGTGAGACGAACGCGCATTTGGCGCCGCCTAACAAGTACACTTCCGTGCCATGCACAGAGACAAAGTGCAATATCTAAGAATCTCTCCAGTGAGAATTAGTACAAAGAGTAATATATAGAGAAGACGATAAATATATTCAATACGCAGTGCTGCTGCCCCCACGCGTCACATCATTATATTGACAGTGACGCTAAACACAGCAACCACACCGACGACGACGTTACGGTGGCGAGCAAAGGAGCCTAAGGATAACAAACTCCTGTCTACCAGATTCGAGGTGTCATCATTTAACCCACAGCCAGTCAGGACGCACCCACTCCTGAAGTACAGTGTTCCGCACGCCACCAATCCTTAATTGTGAGGCGTTGAGCACAAGGGAGAGCTCCACGTGTTTCGCTACGGGCCGGACCGCCTCAAGGATATTAGGGGCATAAGTGAGAAATATATTCAGGACAGGATAATGATCAGAATTACATCAACAGCAACTTCCTTTACAGATCAATAATTGAGTTAATAAGGTTGATGTGTTTTCTGGTCGGTTATTGACTCCAAGTAAATGCACTTGGCACCCACGCTATATGTCTTTGTATTTCTTGAAAGTGTAGGGCAGATTGCTGTGATAGAGAAATCAGTGCGACTTTTTTGCAAGGTTAATATATCGAAACTGAGTAGCATATCAGGTATCGAAGGTGTGAATGCGTGGAAGTAAAGCGAAGAGTTTATATTGACCAACTTCGTAACAGTTTGTTCCACATTTTCGACCGTGTAGAAAACATTAGGTAGCCAATTGTGTGATGTTCTCATGGAGACAACTGTTAGATGAGCACATTGAAATGGATACATATTATCTGCACTTACTCCTATAACTCTCACAACCTGAATATGAAACCCTTACGGAAGAGAGGGAAACAATTCTTACTCTCAAATGTACGTCAAAAATGCATGAAGTACATTATGTGGGAGACTACACCGAATAAAAAGAAAATTGATAATACGTTTTAAGGAATATCAGGGGTAGTTATCTTTTTTCTTTCAATATCAGTTATTCAAAACAGGATATTAACGTAAATTTGAACATCCGTTACTAGAAATATTATAAAATCTGTTTTAGGTATTTTAATAATAAAACTTATTATTCTTAGAAATTTCAAATCATTGTGAATACGTACAGTACTTCAAAATGACGCTAAAGAGTAATGATTCAAATACAGCAAATTAAAGAATGAAATTGCTGAAACAACTATAAATTTATACTAGTTTCCAAAAAAGAAAACCCTGGTATTAACACCCCTTCATCAGCCATTTGCACTTAATCTACGACAAACAAAATAAAAGTGGATATCTATTTACATATTTATCATTTGATATGAGTGGAGGCTGATTTATTCAATATTATGCGATAAAGAAACAAGACAATAAAGTTACAAACCTTCATTTCTTAAAGAAATCCAATAGAGTACAGTCTGTCCGCGAGCTGATATCCCCAGGGGAATGAAGTGAATAACTGAATAAAATTTAAGTTTTGATATTTTTAGCAACTTTTTTTCTTTGATCTGGCGTGAATAAACAGTTCAGAGTTGGTACTGCTGTCGTTATCGTAATCAAAAGCGTCTCTAGATTCAGATATCTCCGTGTACATAAAATTTGTCACTCCTGCCAGGGGTATTGATGAACATACAGTAGTCTACTTCCTCCTACCCAGACATCTCACATTTAGAATTTTGTTTAATGTGATTAAAGTTAGTGATACCATCCCACGATATCCAGTCCTTCCGCTGCTGCTGCTGCTGCAAAATATTCTAGTGATTCATCTTAATCTTCTTCTGGTTGCTTCATTGCATAGTTCAGCATCGACCACATATGCTCTTGAGGCTAAGAGACTGTCGTTACAACTTAAAATCTCTTCAAAAGTTACACTTATGCCCATCTGCAAGATCTCCCACTATTCCTGTATACAAATTTCTTCGGTATCATTGTCCTCGAAGACGTAGTGAAATAACCAAACCAAGCCAAGCCTTCTGAAAGGAATAGTGTACGGTGCCTGGTGTCATTCAGCCACAAAGTATGCATGAACGAAAGTAATGTCAGATGAATATCTTGATTTATTTCTAAGAAAGAAATAACTCGCGTACTAGCGCTTTCCTATGATTTGCTTTAGCAGAATGAATAATTCCCAATTCTAACGTCTGCAAATGGGTGTTGCAATGTTCTGTTTTCTGGTAAAACGATCACCTTTATGTTCCATAAGAATAAGGACTGGTGGATGAGCTACACCGCTGTTACCAGAGCAGTTTTCTTCGGCGAGATCTCATTTTGGTGTACAAGCTTAGTAGACATTGATCAAGTATTTTAAATCTGCTGTGGAAATCTTATTTACACGGACGTTTACCAATGTTTTTCAAACACTTCGGATGTTTTAAGTTCCATATGATTAGCGTAGATAACATTTCAGTCCATCACCATATGCGTACAGTAGAGCTGTGAAGCTTTTTTTTAGTTTTTTTTTTCGCCACGACATTTTTCACTGCAAGCTGCATCAGTCTTGTTGAGTAGCAAGTTGAACACTCGTTTCGTCCGCTTTGAAAATGTCCTTCCCATTTTAGCCGTGAAGGATATCAGGCAAGGTCTCCTTTCAAAGTTCAATGGGATCATTTTTAACGTCTTCACTTTCAGTGTACATGCTTTTTAATGAAAGGTTCTCCCGCTTTTAGAGACGATCAACCCAAACATTTTAAACTCAAATGTTGTGCACTTGTAAAGTTATTCCCTTTGGCGAGCATTTAGTTTTAGGATGTTTCATTCAATAGAAACATTGTCGCTCCTTCTGGCTTCAAATCAATTCATTAAAATGTTTTCGATTTATTTAATAGTTCCTTCGCTTCTTCATCGCTGCTGTACTTCCGCGGCCAGAGTACAAATTACAAAGTACCCCAAGCAATGTGAAAAGAGCCAAAATATATCTCTTCCCCATATAGGTGAAAGCAACTGGTTATTTGCTACTCTTGAATAATGGTAATCTTGTCGTGGATGTAAACTTCTTCCCTTTAGCAGCCATATTTTCGAATGAGAAATATACATCAATATCATAAGGAGGGAGGAGAACACAACTTAACACGTCACCCCGTGAACTTTAAAATGAAAGCGCAAATCAACAGAACTCGGAAGTCAGAGATACGGAAGTTAACAGAAAGTTAAAGTGGATCACGAAGTGACGCGCGGAGGCTAATGAATTTGAAAGAATACAAAAAGGCCATTATGTCATAGGTAGCGTTTAGTTCATTCTGTAAATCTTAATGCACTAACTATGGAAAAGAAGCTGCGTAATTGCAAATCCAAGAAAAATTATTTTCGTCAAATTCGGGCTTTTCGTTACTGCGGGATTCGTAAAAAGCGGTTTTAATTACATTAGACTTAGGTACGCGAGTTTTGCGGGAGCTTCTGAAAACGTTCGTTAAAAAGGAATTTGGTTAAAAGCGGCTCGTTAAAACGGGGTTCTCCTACACCGGTATGTCTGTAATTTTCGAGTGCAAGAAGGAGGTAGCGTAGAACGCGTACGGAATACTGAAAATCAACGTTTTGGATCCCTGCCCGTGGATTCAGTTTTTAAAATCAGATTCAAATTCCCAACTCTGTGTATATAGGAATGAACAACTAAATACTCAAAGGTTTCGCTAACAACTTTCATAAACTCGCCCCGTAGCTCAGTCGGTGGAGCACCTGCCTGCCGTGCTAGGTTCTGGGTTCGATTCCCGGCTGGGGATGGGAATTTTTTCCAACCAAGATGATTCCCGTCTGGAAGTATGAATGAGAATGCGAATGTATGCGTGATCTAATGATACAACCCGACGAATACGAGTTAACACCTTCGATATGTTCCAAAGGTGAACGGCCGCCGATATGACCATTGCAGTTAAAGGCTGGGTATAAATAAACTTCCATAAACTTATAACAATATTTTGTTTGAACTGCAATACTGTGTACGTTGACACTATAGTAATTTATCCATCGCAATTCCAAGCACCAAGATTTATCAATGCTCAAGGTATCTGTCAGTTTTTGGCAGTTGTCCCATGTTAGTTCCCTTATGGCGCGTATAGGAAGGGTATAGTTAAGTTGTAACTGCATCCTTTCAATTATCCCTAGTATAGAAATCATTTGTAAAATTCTAGTTGCTACCTGAAAGAGAGGTTGCTTATCTCTGCCCAATGAGGCGTCTGTGATTTGCTCAAGTAATTATAACATTAATAGGAAAACCGATAGTGGCCCAGTCCTTAAGGAATCCTCTGTACTCTCAGGATTAAATCAGTGAAGTT
The DNA here is from genome assembly GCA_030765055.1 of Mantis religiosa. Taxonomy (NCBI): domain Eukaryota; kingdom Metazoa; phylum Arthropoda; class Insecta; order Mantodea; family Mantidae; genus Mantis; species Mantis religiosa. Next base: position 102,278,920 of record CM060948.1, on the reverse strand, counting down.
ATTTGAAGTAGGATAGCTATGATAATATGCAATAAATATAATTATATGGATTATTCTTAATAAATTGTTATTTCGCAATAAGGTAGTGTTTAGCACCAGATTGAGAGAGACCAAATCCGGGCTATATCATTGAAATTTGCATTTGATTTTACTTTATATTGTGACTTTTTGGGTTCATAGAATTAAAAGTCCAGTTGCACAAACTCAAAATGTTGTTTATTTCCACCAAATTACAGTTAGAAAACTTGCCGATTACATAGAATTACGTAGCGCACACAATTAAAATCCACCAGTTCGTCTGTCACAGGTCCACACCACACTCACAATTACGTACAACTCCTCTGATACACGTACGCAGTCTTCCAGTACGTTCCCTAGCACCGCGCTCTTCACGGCTGCTCGCCAAGAACTGAACTGACTCGCCCACTGCAGCCCTTATATAGGAAGATCACTGTTTCTGGAAGCTTCGCGGCCCGGAACATCATCCCGACTGTTCCAGGCGTCAGGGGGAGGGGAAAGAGAAGGCTAGTGATGCTTCTCGAACCATCCCCCATGTTAGCGCTACAAGATTGGGCGTGGTCTGAATGCCTCCTTTCCCCTACCCAGCTGCCAGTCAGTCGTGCCTTCCGATAATTGGGTGACAATATCAATAATTGTTGTATCTAAATTTTAATAGGTCAAGGCGGTAATCATTTGACAACTACATGGAAATAACGGATCGCTTTTTCACAATTTTTGTACAACAAGCTTCCAAAAGTTGAGATTTATTATACAATTCAGTAGACATTGCACCCTACATTTCTATTTTAAAGCAGTAACATCAGACCTTGATGTCATGCCTCTTTCTGATTATTTGTTTTGAAATTAACATAATTGCTATATAAATGTTATCACTGCAGTAAACTTTTTGTTTTCATTTCTTTTCCGAGATAATCACCTCGAATTGAACTAAACTGTCTGTTATTTACACCAACCTGAGTGAAATTTTTGAGAGGGATGCAGTGTAACAAAATGTAGTACCGCACGTTAGTTAATTTACATGAATGTTTGTCAAGCTAATCATAAATAGAAAAGATAACATATGTTTAGAGTTTAGTGCTACATACTTTTAGAATTCTTATGAAAAGAAAAAGAAATAAGGAAAGCCCACCACTACTACTACTACTACAGGGAAGTGGGCAATGTTTTTACTCGCAAGTGTACTTGCGAGAGCTTCAGATTTATTTGCTTCCAGTGCCTAATTTATTTAAACAGTGCACGTTATAAAATTACATTCAACTTTATTTAAGCAAATAGCAAGAGGGTAAGAGAGTATGTGCTATAGAAATGAAACCAACTGGGGAGGTAGCTATTCCACTGACGTTACTTTGTATTTCGTTACCGAAAGGATGTTTGCATCTCATCGGAAACCCAGCTATCACTATTCACGCTATTCCAGATTTACTTGGTCATCTCCAAGCAGTAACAAATTCTCCCCCTGGACGCTTCCTACCCTCAATGCTCCTTAATATCCATTAATCTCCTGCCCGTGCCTTCTCAGTCAGAACTGCCTGCCTTCTCACCATTATAATTTTCAGTCTAGTGTGCAAAATCGAAAATTACTTTGGTAATCCATCTGTCTAAGAGTAAGTCGCGAATGAATCTATTATATTTGTCTGTTTGGAATACTATTTGCAAATGGAAGGACTAAACTTGGAATTTTAATGAAACTTTAACGTATCAAAGGAACGGTAGGCTTAGTATAAATGAACATTGCAAGCCATTCTATATAGTTTAGTATAGTTTTCCCGTAGCGCTGTGATTCTTCTGGTTTCTCTTGGGCATTTTCCGGTACTGGTAGGTTTTGTACGGGGTACACTCAGCCTTGTGAGTTCTTTTGGGATCAATTAGGTAACTTACCTGATGGTACATCTGCGGATCTATTCCCGAAAAACGTGTTAGAACAACTGTCCTCATGTGATATGTTTCATTGGGTATTAGGCAAAGACTTAATTATTTACAAGGGCTATAGCTTTGTCCACGATGAACCGGCCTCCCCCCCCCAAAAAAAACTGAAATTACCTTCTGAATTCTTCAGGAATGAAATATAAGGAAAACACTTGCATCATCGTGGCAACAAGACCGGTGGAGTGTTATCTTTGCGGTATGTAGATGTTCGAAATGCCCATGTGACAACCTGTCATAAAAGCTGCTTATACTGTGGCATATTGTAGCTTATTGTTATAAACTATCATTAATAACTCCATAAAATATAAAAATATTGACAAGGTATAGTCTCAAAATAAGTGTGTTCCAAATACGTCACCCTATGTAACTATTCTTTTTAACATACAATGTTTAACAAATTTATAAAATAGGATATTAATTACTGTAACAGTAACTTAGTGCACTCAAGTATAAATTATTGGCTACTTTGGTTGCTTCATCATCGACAATGTGCTTGCAGTTGCGTTCGTATTTTATCTGGGTGTTACACGAAGTCGTTCTTCGTGGTCTAGAAGTAACATGTTAGCCTCTGGTTCCAGAGGCCACGGGTTCAAATCCCGCGAAGGACGATGGATTCTTCAAGTATAAGATGCGCAGAATGGCTTTGCTTCTGAAGGGCATTAAAGCCAGAGGTCATAGATTTGAAACATGTAAAATAATTTCAAGCCTGAGGAAGCAGCCTTTGAGTAAAATTAGTCTTTCGCATTCAATATAAAATAGGACTGTTTAGAACCACAACTGTAAAAGAGGGTCCACGAATAGTCAAATTGTGGTACTCGAAAATGAAATGTGTTTCGTAATATATTTATTCTACTTTAAGCAAAAGAACAAATGATATACGAGTCGAAGTGTTTAAAGTTATAACGAAATGAACACTTTAAAATATATTTGGTGGTATTTCAGCTATCAAAGAACAAATGTACATTCCAGAAAGTTTAAGCAAGAGAAATCGAATCCATTGTAAACAATTCAAAATATATGACAGCATGCAATCTAAAACCTAATGCAAATTTAAATATAGATTCAAATTACCTTTTGCACACCCATTATAAATACGTGGAACAGTTTTTTGGAAAAAGATGTAAGATTCCGTTCTAAACTTTCAGCATTTAATTTTTCGGTGACAAAAATTAGAAAAGTTATTTTTCCGAAGAGGAATTGCTTTCCAAACTCATAAATATGAAAATAAATTGCCTTTTTTGATCTAGGAAAAGCAAGAATTATTTTTATTTTGTATAAAGCAGTTTAAATAATCAAAGGAATGAACAGCAAAGAGTTTTCGTTCTGTGGCCACTTGTGAATATGTACCTTGAAACAAATGGGTACCTTTTAACAGAAACATATTTTTTACTAAAGCCTTCCTTAAATAATTTTTAATTCAAGCAGTTACATAAAGAAATGGATGACGGAGATTGCATTTGCAATAGTTTAGCAGCAATAGAAGACTAAGCCAGCGAGAGCAGCCATAAATAATTCCGATTAAGAAGGGTGACGCCCCTCAAGCCGATGATTTTAGCAAGTCGATAGCTATTTCCACGCCATTTAATGCCAGCAAATTCCCACGGGTATGCTTTGAATAGTTAACATTTATTTTGAGTTCTACCTAAGATGCACCTACAAATGAAGTTCACACTGTCAAAAATGAGTTGTTTTGGTAGGAAAAACAATTTAAATATGTACCTAAGGCTATTAAATACAAAGCTTTGCTAACAACTTGATAAACCAGAATTCAGAAAATAATGTAGAGAAAGGTGCAAAAGTTCCCGCATTTATAATCTAAATTTGTAGTATCTGAAATATAAATAACGGATATTGAATTAAAAGGAACTTTTATAAAATGCTCTTATAAAACAGAGGAACACGAAGAGCTACAGACATATATAAATCATTGTCGGAGTGTAAGCCAGTACTTAATGGTTAAAGGTCACAACACTCAGAGATTCTTTAATAAAGAAATTTCCATTGGAATGATGACGCTACCTATACTTTAGTGTAAATTAAATTTAGGGCTCTTACCACCATCGACATTTGCAGCATTTCTATGCTATATGGAAGTCAAAATAAAGAGGTTTTGATTTCTTTGTCAATGCTGTACTCATGAATCACCGTAATAACCAAACTCTTAAACCACATGGAAGAGGGCCTAACCTGTGTTCAGGTTCCTTGGTGGTAGATAAAAAATAGAGCAGCAAAACATAAATAACCCTGAGTGCAAGGCACAGCATTAAATTTATCAAATTTATTTTAAGTTTGCAACCTCAACATATATACACAAACATATAACATGAATATTTTCTATAGTAATACATGTAATGTATCTGTTTCTGCAAAGGCTTGTCTGGATTAACATAAAGTAGTTGGAAAAGTGGATTTTCGTATGAAAAGTATCTAGAAGCTGCATGCAAATAAAGGGCAGTGTGTACGGAAAGTCAGATAAATGTAGCACATGAAATTTTGTTAATATTGTTTAACGCAGGTTTTTATTACATATGACACCAGTTATGGTGGATACTGGTGATACATGATATGTGATTGTTTGGAACAAGGAAAAAGGAAAAAAACGTTCTATGCCTAAGTTTTAGTATATCTTGTAGCCTTTTGTGAGTTATGAAGATTGTGAAAACTTTCACGGTTTAAGCTCTTTCGGGGTTGAAGGTCGTGGCAGGATTTGAACCTCGGAACTCGCTCTTAAGAATGTGTGCTTTAATGACCTCTACAACCCTTGCCGCATTGTGAGAGGTAGGTGTTTTGTATTTTTGGCTTCTCATAGCCTACGTCTACTACTGTTTTCGTATTGATTTTTTGTTCATTTGCTAACTCATTTATTCAATCTATGCCGTAAGTTGTTCTGTTAGTCGACGATCGGGTCTTAAGCAGTCGCTTTAGAATTTTTCGTAAGCTTTGGGTAGCTTTTGTTCTGTTGAAAACTTAATGTATACATTATTTAGTGTATTCAGTAACTGTATTTAATTATGGACATACGTTTCCAAGCTACTCACAATAGCCTATATATCCTTACTGATTTCTTGGTACAGATAGTGAACAGCCGTTTGGGACACAACTAAAGGAATACGTGTCCAATTTTTTACTATAACTTAAATTATGTAAGCTATATTCGCATTCCTGGCTGTAACTCTGTTTTTTCTTGGTAACGCCCGATACAATTCTACCAAAAGTAAACAAGCAGAGTGATAAATCGCATCGACATGCCTCTAGGATTCACCTCATGGATGCGATGTGACTCCAAGCGGCGTTAATCTCTTTCTTGGTTTGAAAAGAGATCGAAGATTTGCCGGTTTCAGTTAAACGAGTCCTCGACACATCTAAATTGCTTAATCCCTCCTTACTTCACTGGAGTCTTCCAAAGGATGGGATTCACAGAACCTTATCCTGAATAGTTAGGATCCACTCGCAAATGTTAAACTGCCTTTCAGCTTGCATAACGACTGCGTTTATTTGTAGTAGGCCAGCCCACCATGATGTGCTACAGCACACTTATTTCTCGTACAGTACGTCATATATTACCATCTTTTTACTTTTTATTTGTTGAACAAATTCTCAGAATACAGCTGCGGAGTCTACATAGTGTATTGTTAACCTTATTTTCTTCCCTTCTATTCGCTCATTTGCTTTCTTTGTTGTTTGCCCAGGGTTTTATTTACCTCTTTCTACATCAACAGTACCTCAGTTTTAAATCACATGGAATGATATTTTGAGTGGAGAGTATATTGATTTGATAGAAATCAGCAAGGGTAAGGTGGGCTTCAGCAGAAATGCCTCTGGTTATATTACCGTTTTCAGAGAACGTACGCCCACGAGGCGTAAAGCTTTTGAATACCCTCTGTATATCAGTTGTTGTTCTTTCCATAAATGAAATCATCGTAATACCATAATGGACAGTGGCTTCTACTCAGCATTTCCTCCGTATATGATAGTATCAACTTGAATAGGTACCCTGCCAGGAGACCAAGTCTGTTTTCTCCTTAGAAGGCATCAGTGCTGCTAAGTTTATTCACCTTTTCAAGTCTGTTCATTGGTTTATAGTCTTATATGGTTTATTACTAGTTTTTGAATATGTAATAGGAATTGGAATACCATTTAGTATATTTTGATTGTCAATTAGATTGGTAGGGTTTATCCGCCTATCTCTTTAGGAATACATTGTGATTCCCCTTCACCTTACATACGGCCGGCTCTTGCCTTTTTTACATTTTAGTATGGTGTTCTGTAGATTTTATATTGCCGTGACTTCCCTCAGGGAGCTAAGTTTGCCACATCTCCCTTTCTATCTCTACTACGTACACATTAGGCAGAGAAGTGTTTCAGTTCACCCAATATTTTGATGTATTGGAAGTGTTGTGAATCCACAAAGGCATTTGAGGAGCATATGGTTATACGCGCGCGTGCGTGTGTGTTTGTGAGTGTGTACAAGTTAAGCAAAAAATAAAAACACAGGTAATTACCAAACTTGTTAATTGGGTTCAGTACCGTTGAAGAATGTGACACGAATTTCAAGAAAACCAGCCCACGGCAAACTGTCCTTTGCAGCGGTCAGCTGATCGTGCCCCTTCCGTGCTTGTGACTCATAGTGACGACAGTTTACGTTTTCTGCGACGGATCTAATACTCAGTGTAGACAATCTGAAGAAAACTGCTTGCGAAATTCGCAGCGTAATTATTATTTATTTCAATTTAGAAGTATTTTACATATATCATATTGGAAGTGCTAATTCACATTTCTGTACGCTGGCCAAGCAAAGAGAACGGAATGTTAAAGCCATCACTTAGCAACCACCTCTTTAAAGTTTGACCATCATGTAAACCTGTTCTATACTACTCTTGTACCTATAAGAAAATATTCATTTCCAGAAATTGATTATTACATATATCAATTAACATAAAGAATGTAATGGAATAAGGGTTTTAAGAATAGTTCATATAAGAGTAAGGAAAGCCATGTGACGCACACATCAGGTTTGAATGGTACATTTTGTTGTATCGCCTGTAATCCTTATCACATTAGAATCACACGAATTACAGCATTGTGCAGCTGCATTATTTTTTGAAATGCAAATGACTTGTGCTGGTAAAACAGTTTTCACTTACATGCGGTAGTAAATATACACGGCTACAATAGAGCGGGTAAGTATACGACTATCTGCTGCTTACCTAAAGAAAAATACAAGAGCGAAGGACACACGGTTTAATTACCTTTAAATATTACAATGGTGTTACGCTGCAGGATTCCGGCATTATCTGCTTTTATTTCGTGAACTTCCAACAATGCACCCCCAAATGGAAGCCTTAGAGCACATCTGTATACCTTCATTTTCTTGCTTTATGTACGTATGTAAATGTACAGCTTATACTAAAATCCGTATAATGAATTTAAGTCACCTTTTAGTGGTTTAATGATGTATTGTACACCATTAATTTCAGCAGCAGTTTATGGAACTAACGTAAGCACAACATAACAAAACAAGTGAAGCTTGGTTATTCTGCCTCCGGCGCTGTGTAATTCTCTGTACATATGTATAACTGCCTCAAAGTTTCGAAGTAAAGCAAGTTGCATTAAATATGCTGCATAGTTTTCTAGTACAGTTATTTCTGCAGCGTGCTTTCTTGGCTAGCATTTATCTAGGACATAGTTGTTACACATGCAACTATGGAACCTGTTTCATTTGCATTAGACGGCAATACCTACTCTGTCGCTTTGCTGACGTCGCATCGTAAACTTTTAAAAGTGGTTATCAGGGCCTTTCTGGCTATAGGGAACGTAAATGCTGCACTTTCAATATAAATGTATAAAATAAGGTAGAGTGTATGATTTTAGCTCAAAAGACGGCCATGGAGGCAAAGAAAATGAATCCTTACTTTCTATACCAGGTAGCCTCTGAACAGATAGCTTATTATTCCAACTTCCCCTATTCTTGATAGCTTTTAACATGTTTTCGGTTGTTAAGTAAACAATTTAGTCTAATGTTGTTAGTCATCTGTAATCCCAAATACTTTTTCTCCATATACTCTTCCTTACAAACTGTGACAGTGGATCCCACAACATGTCTTTCTTCTGTTTGTATATCCCGTATAATTTATTTCCTATTCCTGATAAAACATCATTTGTTCTTCACATAATTGATAAGAAATGAAATATTTATTTTTGTGTGACGGTCTGACACTCGCCATATCTAAATTTAGAAAGCTTCACCTACGTTTATTCATTTCGTTTACAATTAAAACAAAAATATTTCATGGTTTACCCAAGTTTCTCTTCTAAATCCCTCAGATGTTTTTTGTTATTTTCTTATATTGAAAGTTCTTTGTTATAAAATCGAAGGATAGCACTGCAATGGCTGTTCTTACCACTTTTAAGCTGTCGTTTTACTGCACTACAGTCTCTACTCAAATTCACAGGTGCTCTTTTTAACGTTCTTTTATCTCTAAACGTTTAGCGAATATGATTATTTACTTATTTAAACTAAGGTCTCATCTTCGCAATTAAGTACTCTTAAGGAGTTCATAAACATTTTAATTACATTCTCTAATGGTGCCATATAAGGAATAAATGGTACAGATTATTCTTAATACCATTCCTTCCTTCCTTCCTTCCTTCCTTCTTTCCTTCTTTCTTTCTTTCCCTCCCTCCTTCCTTCCTCCCTTCCTTCCTTCTTTCCTTCTTTATTTCTTTCCTTCCTTCCTTCCTTCCTTCCTTCCTTCCTTCCTTCCTTCCTTCCTTCACTCCTTCCTTCCTTCCTTCCTTCCTTCCTTCTGAAAATAGATGCAAAATAGATGCGCATGAAATTCTACAAGGATGTGTTAAACAGGCTGGTTAGTGTTTGATTCTTGTTGTACACTACTTTCTTTTCTGTTTTCCACTGATGTATCTTTTAAATATCTGAATTTGATTTGTTGTTGCACAAAGAGATAATTCGAGACCCTTATCTTTAGGGTGGAAAGCAATTTTTTTAAGACTCGTATAGTTTTAGTGTACTCGGACAAATAGTTCTTCCAGTACACATATCCCATGCTGGTGTTGTGAGTTGATTACTTGTTAGAAAATATTTCGTCTATTAAAGTGTAAAGGAAACTCTTTGTATTATTTGCAGTCACTAGTATAACGAGGTTTAGAAGCTCTCGTAATTATAACGGTGCTTTTATCTGGTTGAAGTGGAACACTTGTTTGTGCTTTGTGCATGATTTCAAAGACACGGTTAGGATAAGGGAGGTGCTTTTGTTTGTAAAAACAGATATTCTTGTGTTAGTCTAGTTAAGGTAGCGCCATGCAAGGAGGGAGCTGGAGAATCTCGCAGACTTACCCTACGATAAGTTACACCGTCTTGTCATGCAACTTTGATGAGCCTACCTTACATCTACTATACCGCAAACAACGCTTTGCTGAGGGGAACAAGACGCACCGTTACATCTGACATGTTTACGATGATGTACTCTTTTTGTTTTAATCCTTACGCAGTATAAAAGAGAACGGATGGTTTCCGGATCTTTGAACTTCGTCTAAGCAACTTACTCAGTTATTTAAATAAATAAACATCCCATATGTAGCACTCGCAATACATGTGTTTAGAAATGGCTTCAATTAAATAATACTCACCATTTTATAGCTAAAGAAGCAGATATCGTGCACAGGCTATGAAATATATGAACGGGTTATTAGGCTTAAACCATTAAGAAGAATGCATCATTTCTAGCTGTTCTAATTGTTCGTTACCGGTAAATCTTATACGGGATGTAGATAAAATATCCTACCTTGTACAATCCTGTATTAACCATAAAAGCATTTCTAATTAAGACTTTCAGCAGAAAGAAATAACCCTGTTTTAGAATATCCAAAGTCTTCCAAGGATTATTTGCCGAAGTAGGCTTTCAATAACCGTGAGATTTTCGTCTTTGCTGAAGTCAATATTATTTTAAGCTTTATAAGATGTTATATCTATATAGAAAATTTGGTTCTTAAACACTACCTGGTGTCCACATTATGGAGTATACAGATAACTTCAGCTGCATTAGTTGACCACATTTCATGAATGCGTAAAGCGCTTCCCCGGTAACATTCAACATTGAATTACCTCTGTACACTGCACTATCTATAATATACTATCTGGAATAGACAGTAAATATTTAAGGTTAGACGTAATATTTTATTGTCTTTTGTTAGAACTGAATCTATGAAATGTTCATTACCTATAACTAAACTTAAATAAAGGGGGCGCGCTCGAATCTGAAACTACGTGTCAATCACATAATTAGCTACGACAGGCCTCTCAGAAATTAAATTGATTTTGGCCATTTTTAGGGAAGCTTTCGAACACTGAAGTTCTAAGCACTCCAGTTTATACTCAGAGCATTGACTCGCCCAACACAATGTTAATTTTTCGGTCACTCTGAACGGCAGTTCTCCAATTCTTACTCTCCTTCCACACGTCAAGCACAAAACTGATTACTGAAACTATTCAACTCAAAAGTAGTACTAAATATTTTTTGAGCCAACAAAATTCGTTCCTGGGAAGTGAACCACTTTTGCCAGCTAATACTACGCTGGAACAGAATTCCAGTTTCGAATAAGTGGAGTGTTGCTTATAGGTGAATTAGAGGTAAAACGTTCGAATTTGTTTTAGAGAATTAAATTTTCTTAAAAATTTAAAATGTTATCTAAGTTAGATGTTATTTGCTATCTTCGAGAAGTTTCTGACAGTGCTTTTCACATGACATATCTTGGATGTCCATAAACTATCTATTAATATTTAAGCAAAGCTAGTCTTTTGGCTGCTGAAGTTTGGCTTTTGTAACATTTAAAGTCCTAATGAAAATGTTTTTTATGAAACAGTTCAGCCATCGCAAAACTTAAGATAGGATATTGCGATTATTTCCAACCATTAATGCAGGTATGTACTGAGGTTTCATTTTAAGGTGATTGCAAATATAACAATATGGCGTTGATTTCTAAACATAAACCATCGCACCTTATAATATAAGAAATTTGTTTTTATCTAAGACACGGAAATGAATAATCTCACATGGAGTTCTTTATAAACTAAATTAAGATTAAGAGGCTCAATTTTACTTCTGATCAGCCAAAGCCTCTCAACAGTTTGGATCAGGGATTCGTTCTGTGTAGCTGGCTAGAGCGTAGAGGGAACCTGGCAATGAGAGATGCCGGCACCTTTAAAGCATATGACAGGTTAGCGTGCCCGTTGGGTGGCTCGAAGTTCGATAACTCATAAGTTAAGCGCTAGAAGACGACCCTAAAAATCACCAATCGAAGATCAAACCTTTTTCATTTCTCAGAAGCACACCAGGTATCCATGTAATCCGAATGAAATCAAAGTTTTAATGTGAAATAATAAAAGAGAATACTGGCAATACTGAAAGAGTTGCTGTAAATAACAATTAGCAACCCACCCCTATCATCTGTTTTACTTAAAGTATTTTGTATCATTATTCAATAAAATTAAATAATTACAAGATCTTATTTGGGGAAAGAACAGTGGGTTTAGCAAATTTCTCTAGTGAGATAAAAATCTGTACGCACACCTTTACGCACTTGAAATTTTGAAGGTATAATGTGTGCTTTGTACAAATCACGTGTACCAAAAATCTTCTGCGGATTACAACCGCAACGCCCAAAACTGAAGCCTGGAATGTTCCGCAAGCGACCACTTGGAAGTAACTGCTGGACATCCCTCATCAGCTGTGTTCTGTGCGGAGGACGGCGCTTCTTACATATGCCATATGCAGGCCGCTACCCGTCAGAGCTAAACAATTCCTCCCATACAATTCTGTGTTATTATGTCTATATATTCCTACGTATTGTGGACTCATTTTTGGGTACTTTCAGCTATACTCCGCACCCGATCATTGGCACACAGGCCCCTCATAGAGCAGAGAAGATGCCATAAAACTCTCCAACGAATATAGGTATGAGCATAGTGAGAGTTCGCTTGTGAACTCCTCGGTGGATGACCTTGGATTTTATAGAGCGCCTAAGTCTAAGCATGTCGTCCTTCAAAAGAAAACTAAGGTCCCGTGTCGATTTTATGCCACGTAAAAGAACCTCAAGCTCGATAAACTGGCCTCTGAGCAAAATTAAGCGCTCTTTTACGCTCAGTATGAAGGTACGCTGAGAACCGTCCATGAAAAGGAAACAAAAAGCCTTCCATTCTTTAAAAAAAGGGACACTTTACATAAATTTTAACCATGTAGCATGTCTATTATAACTTTACTGTTTCAGATACATTCGGAAAATCGGTATGCTTTTCTCGCAGTGCGTTACATTTCTATGCTTCAGATGTAGAAATACAGAGTTATACAATATTTATGTAGTAGCGCAAATATAGTTAATTTCTGTCGCAGTGAGATTATGCCGTTCTAAACCAGCTCACAAGTTGCTGCAATTTTACCTTCTTTGTTTCTGGTAAGTGGAGTAGCTACTGTAATTCCACCAAAAATCCAATATCGAGATTTGCTTCACCAGAAATGCGTGATACGAAGTCATCTGATCCACCCAACCTAAACCAAAACGTATGGATGATAATATATTTAATTTAAGTGTCTATTATGTGAAATATTTGCATTATTAAAAAGCGACCCAGAGATTGTGAATAAACCACCGTGCTCATGTATTTGAAGCATTAAAATGTTTATCTTAAGTTTTTACGGGTATTCTATGAAGTCCCCTTCAATCCAAAATAATTTTGTATACCTTTATAAGTTATAAAACTAGACAGATTAGGAGGTCAAATAAAAATTGGTACTCCAAAATTACAGATGTTGAAACACACAATTTCTAAATACTTATATTTGTTGCACTACCTACGACTTCATACATTCGTTTCTATGGCTTGAATTAATGTTTGATCATATATTTTGTTAAGTGTTGTCACCATTTCTTTGCTTCAACAATAAGTTCGTGTGAAGAATATGCAATTTAAAGCCAATATATAGCTATTGTATGCTTCTTTTCTTTCAAAATATGACAATCACTTCTGTCTCTTTTATTGATAAAATGAAATGAGCTCAAATACAGTATATAACATTCTTATTCGTACACATCAGGAGTTTAATAAAAAGTCATTCTCTACTTGCTTAAAAACTTGTGTTTCCTTTTCAGTAATTTATATGTGCCTGACAAACCTAAAACAAAAGCTCCCAATAAAAATTTCATTTGAAAACCGGCACTATTGTATGAAGCAATACTATTAAGGAAGTCGTTCCCAATTTTATGCAACTTTCTTATTCGTACGGTTGTTAATAATGGCCACTGCGTCGTAAACTTCTTCAATATGCATGTATTTCAAAGGTCGCCTATGTCCTGCAATTACAGTTGTAGACGTTCTGTCAGTACCTGTCAAAATGAGTAAGCAAAAGAGCTTAATGCAGAACTGAGGCAGGTAATTATAAACTTGGCATTTAGAGGGTATTCTCTTAGAAAAATAATGCAAACGATAAGTAAATCGCATTCTACTAATGCGTATTAAGTAAATTTCAGGAACGAGGAGCTACAAATAATTTACCACGAAAAACTATTGAAAGCAGACTGAATGCTAGAGAGGAACGTTTCACTGTAGGCAAAATCCGAGAAAATAAAAAATTTCCTCAATTACGTACATTAGTTGAAGATGTGTCTGGAAAGATGTCTGACCAAACTGTTCGTCGTGTTTTATGGAAGTATGGATATCAGCCATATGTAAGTGGAAGCCATATGTAAGTGCAGCAAACAGGAAAACACGAGTTGCATTTGCAAAGTAACATATCCAAAAGGATCAAAACTTCCTGAACACCGTGATATGGTCGGACCAGACTAAGATAAACCTCTTTGGGTCAGATGGCATAAGCAGTCTTGAGAAATGCAAATGGAGATACAATGATCCCAGAAACATTTGTCCTACAGTTACACATGGCGCTGGTTCCATTATGATTTGGGTTTGCATGTCGCCCAACATTGTTGGTAATATACAAATTTATTGATGGCACTGTGGACCAACATATGTATTTTCACATTTTAAAGAACAACGTAAGGCAGAGTGCCCAGAAAAAGGTCATTGCACCTGGTTATAGATTTCAACAGGACAATGTGAGTAGACAAAAGGCAAGACAATATGAATTGCTTAATATGGAATGTACTCAAACTATTGCAAACACCTCCTCAGAGGTCAGACCTGAATCCAATAGAGCATTTATGGAGAATTCTGAAGAAATGAGTCCGTAAAAGCCAAGTAAGTTGTAAACAACGGCTTAAAAATTTTGTGGAGGAATAACGGAACAAAATCAGTCCAGCAGAATGGAGAAACTTGGTTAGCTCTATGAAGAGAATACATGAGGCACTTATTAAATCCAAAGGATAACCAATAAAGTATTAGATTGTCAATTCTGACTTTCTTATTCAACTGTTGTTTCTAATGTACGAATGGAAAAAGTTGTATAGAATGGTCCTGTTTCTTTTAGAGTTTCATTTAATTTAGTTTGTAACTTCATACATTAATATTTAATTTCTTGGTATAGCATTTATGTTGTTTCACGTGTATAAGAAATGCATATTAATTTGATTGTGTCTTCTCACAGATATTAAAATATTTTCTTAGAATATGCTATGCACTGTATCTATATCCTTATTAACTGATGTAGGGAGATGGAAGTATACGATAGTGGGCAGAAAATGTCAGTATAACTTGCCATTCTTCTCCCTGCGCAGTTAACTTCTATTGTACCTATACCTAATTCAAGGCAGCTCACTGAACCCAGATGAAATTGTTTAATCTTAGAAATTTCTCTAGGCGAAGTTGAAGCAAGTTCAAGGAGGACTGATTTCAGATAAGAGTACGTACAACGAAACTTTCTAAGTTCATCTTGAAGCCAATTAACTTTATTTCTGATCTGAAACCAACTGTTTTAAACAGTGGGTCTGAATTGCAAGAGAGGAAGTTCAACATTCTTACAAAAGAAGGCGGATATATCATTTTTATTGTTGTGCATGTTTAATATAAGATATTTAAGCAAAAAAGAGATGCTGCCATTGAAATTTATGTTTCGGTTTTTTTTCAAGGAAAGTATCGAACTATTTGTGTGTAAACCTATTTTAAAGCCGCAGATGGAAAGTGGAAAGGAGTCGCGGAGCAACTGGGACTGTATGCCTCCAGTTGAATCGACCACAATCAAATGGGATCGTTTTCGCTAAAGAGAAAACATAGCTTCATAACTGGATATTGCATTTACACATGTGCTGTTGCAGTTTTTAATTATAAAATCAATTCTGAAATAGTAGACGTAATTTTTTAAGTAATTGCGAACTTATTTAACACTTTTTACTATATAATATTGGACAGATAAGAAAATGATTGTTTCCATCACAGTATAACTGAAGAAATGGATCATAAAGGTACAAAATTATTAAATGTGTGCACGATAACTACAGTATATTATACACTTAGTTGATTATTCTGTGTTTAAATGATTATACTGTATAAAGCTGAAAATTACAAATTCTTACTCTTATATTAGATTAAATGTATAACCTAGATATCTCCAGAATATTTGTTGGTGTGGTTTTTGTTGTTGTTATCGAATACTGGGCTTTGGTAATGAAGCCATTAACTCTCTTGCTCTCCAATATTACTGTGTAGTGGATCCGACAGGTAGGGCTTCACAGGTTAGAAGATGTTCTTTAGTCATTTCCTCTTCTTTGTTGTAAAGAGGACAATTTGATCTTGTATAAATATCTATTCTGTGTAAGTGTTTGGAAAAATATCATGTTTCGTAAGTAATCTAAATTTTGCTACTGCAGCTTTACGTGGAATTTCTGGAATCATTTCTGGATGTTTAATTAAAATGTTTCATGTTTTATCATTAGCTTTCTTAGATATTGATTGGTTTTGTTTGTTTTTATATTTGTTTTTAATTATTTTTATGGATGTAAAGGATAAATTTTTATTTTTGTTCTGAATTAAATTTGAACCGTTTTGGCAAGAAAATCAGCTGATTCATTTCCAGCAATTCAAAAACGTGCAGGTATACACTGTAATTTAATTATTTTCTGTAGTTCTTGAAGCGCTGGATTATTTTGTGACATTATTTAATTTGGATTGACCTCATTTTATATGAACTTATTGCACATAATGCTGCCTTAAAATCAGAAAGTATGACAGCATTTTTAAATTTATCTATGCTGTATAGAAGGTGTTGTGAAATATGAATAGCTGTTACTTCTGCATCAATATTTGTTATGTGGTATTCTGCTGGTTGATAGAATGAGAATAGTGCACACGTAATTCCTGCTTCTCAGTTGTCCAAGTTACATCCATCTTGTGTAGATATGTAACCATTCTTCAGATGGGTATCTATTGTTCACAGTTTATAAAACTAGTGCTTTTAGTACAGGTATGGAAGTTTCAGATTTTGTAATTATTTTTTCTAAATATAATTGAATATTAATTGGTTAAAAAGTCAGTGGGTTTTCTTTGATTGAAATTTTGTTGTTGATTTGTTTCTCCAGAATATATTAAAATATATTACTGAATGGAATTTTTTTCTGATTTTAGGCAATTCCTAACTTAAATATGATGTGATATACAAATTTCCCAAGAGAGGTTTGAAGAATATTCCTCTGTATTAGGGTACTTATAGAACAATTTCGTAATGGAAGGGTAGAGTCAGACTGAAAATTCAATGACATAGCCGGGATTTGAAGCAAGGTTCTACCGTTTCCGTGGTTCAAATTCCGGCTGTGGCATATCATTTTTAAGTTTGACTCTACCTTTGCATACATTGTGCTGCACATTGTAATGTGAAGGAACAAATTAATTTCCATTAATTTCGAAATGTACACGTAATTTAATTGAAAGTTGCTCTACTAGTTTAAATATAAAAAACAAACTTATTTAAGTTTTCAATGCCCGTTCTTACCGTGTAAGGTACCGCATACGTGGGCAATTGAAATAACAAGTTTAAAGTAAACGTTCCACGCTTATGTATTAGGTTATATCGGCATTTATCCGTTATGAAGACTGAGGAATACTTACAAACAAGCTCAGTCAGGAAACACGGTACGGTGGGATTTGAATCTCAGATCTCCCGTACACGAGTACATGGCGTAACAACCTCGGCATCTGTGTCGATGTTCAAGTTGTGCTTATAGTAAAAACAATTAAAAGTAAAATTTGAAGTTGGAAATACCACATAAATGATATGTGAGGACAATTACTTATCGATGAAAACCTTACGACTACCAGATTTTATGTAGCTAACGAAAAGTATGTCCTTTTTGAAATACAGAAATTTAATAATGTTGTAAAACTTAAGGTGCACTTATAAACCTGAGGTTACGTTAGCCTGTTCGATCAGTGAAATTAGCTTTAACCTTTTATTCCAGTGTTGAATTAAGCGCACAGATATGTCAATTTTCCCGAATATTTTAAGCTCTTTTTAATTTGGATGTTATACCATTTAAAACTAAAATAAAACTAAATGTAATTATTTTATACTATGAAGTGTTAGAATAGTTATTATTGTTGTGTTTTTATTCGAAAGAAAAGAAATCCATTCAACCATTAGTCAAATGTAACCCTGTCATCTCCCATGCCTATGATAGCCGACTATTCTACGTGGGCCCTCTCTCTCTCGCTCTCCAAAATCGGAATTGCCTGCAGTCTCTAGGATTAAAATTGCGCCGTTCAGCTTTGAATTGGTGACAAGTTCACTATGACTGTTATACTGATCAAAGGTGAGTGAATCTTTTCCACTGAGGTGTCTGCGACAAACATACAAGTATAGTTTAGAAATTAAAGAAAGCACAGTAGTTGCAGGAAAACAATTCATGTAATAGATGCTTAAAATATACCCAGTGTGCTGCAGTATTCGCCTGTTAAAAAGCTTACATGATCTCCAGTTTGCTCATATAGGTATTTGAGGTTTGTTGTCGTCTAAGCGGACAAAGATGTAATAATAAATTTCCACTCTGTACAGTTTCGCACACCACTCGCATTTTTCTCTGTCGTTTCGGAACTCCGCGTAACAGACGAAGTGCCACATACATAAATGTAACTTTGACATATGGCTAAAACTGTGGAGTAGAACAGCCGTTTGTTCATAATAGCAAGAGCAACAAACACAGGAAACTCAACAGGGAAACTACGGGTTCCACAGTCGCTTAAAATCAGTCCATTTTCACAAGTAGGAGTGAACAAGCAGGCGAGCAAAATATGTGGTAGTGACAGAAAACTATTTGACTGACAGAAACAATTTGTTCACTATTGTAAACTGAAGTGGTACTAAAGGATAAAATACACACATATATTCCCAGCAATAGCCCAAGAATTTATACCACTTATGCTTGAATGGTGAGTATTAATATAGCAAAATAAATATGCAAAAATGTGCGAATTAACAGTTTTCCTATTAAATTTTAAAGGATAAAGCAAAATATTTACTGTCGTTTAAGTTAGCAAGATTTTCATTGTTTGAAACATATGGCTCAGTACATCGTCTCGATACCATTAATCTGGCAAATCCCACTGATAACGTTCATCCTCTCTGTGAAGCTGAGAGATTTCAGGGGATTAGGAAGATTGAAATGACTTTGAGAATCCCAATCTTAATGAAAATATGCTTTGCGTTTGTCCCTGTCTAATATAAATACAATATCAAATATGTTGTTTTTGATATCTAAAGTGCTAATTAGATCTTTGAAGTTGTATAAATGTATTGAAGGTCTTTAAATTCTTTGTAAACAAAGTCCCTTTGTTGAAATTCTTAATTATTATTACATATCAAAGGAAACACTTCAGTTATGTTTTAACTGTGTGTTATTTCAAGCTTACAGGCATTTTGGTGAAACAGTAGATAAGAAATTGTACAATTAAAGTGTAATCTGTAGCATTTATAAAAATGGGTTGAATTTCTTAGGCCAAATTTCCACTTGGACTATCTCAAAACCTAGTCTTATAACTTTTCTGAATATTTGAACATTTATATAATATAAAATGTTAAATTAACTGGGCTAGAATTATATCATTCCAATATATTTTGTTAAGGTTTTCAAGGTTTAGTTAATACAGCTTTAAACAAAGATTTCATTTTAGTTTCATCAGAGGAAATAAAATATATAAAATTTACGTATTAATAACGCTGAATTTGTCCTTATTTTTATAAAATATAATGTCTTAAATTTGAATAAATCTCCTAGGTCTCTGCTTCAAGTATTCTGGATAGAGTTATAATACAAATGTAATATCTTTGCCCTTTTGCTCTCACTACCATTTTAAAAGTTAATATTCCCTTCCCTAGGATAGTTTCACGTATATTAATAACATCATTACCAGTCGAACTTTAGTCTAATGGAACAAATGTTTTAATACTACCACCACGACAATTTAAAACAGGTGAATATCCCGTTTAATATCGCTTTTCAATTAATTATAAGAACTAGTGTTTTTCAGTAGTCTCTTCCCTCAAGAAATGCTTAAGAACAGTTATGGTCGTTAAAAACGCCTCTCTCAACTTAAATATTTGCACGGAATCGTGCTGATATAATACGCTGTGGTTTATTTTTGTTAAGGAAATGCTAAACCACCTCTTTCAGGTCCAGCCCTTATCCTTTAGCTAGTTTTAGCAATCCACTTAATATTTGTCTACTTCCCCTTTTCTTCTACGTTAGCTTGGTTTGACATCGAACCAATTCGAGTCACACACTTTCAAGGTTTCATGCGTACCATCGTGGTGAGCTATACCATTGGTCGGTCGGTCGGTCGGTCCAGTCGGTCCAGTCAGTCCAGTTAGTCAGTTCAGTCAGTCCAGTTAATCAGTTCAGTCAGTCAGCCTGCCTGCCTGGTCAGTCAGTCCAGTTAGTTCAATCAGCCTGCATGCCTGGTCAGTCAGTCCAGTTAGTCAGTTCAGTCAGTTCAGTCAGTCAGTCCAGTTAGTCAGTTCAGTCAGTCAGTCAGCCAGCCTGACTGGTCAGTCAGTTCAGTTAGTCAGTTTAGTCAGTCAGTCAGTCAGCCTGCCTGCCTGCCTACCTGGTCAGTCAGTCCAGTTAGTCAGTTCAGTCAGTCAGTCAGCCTGCCTGCCTGGTCAGTCAGTTCAGTTAGTTCAGTCAGTCAGTCAGCCTGCCTGCCTGGTCAGTCAGTTCATTTAGTTCAGTCAGCCAGTCAACCTGCTTGCCTGCCTGGTCAGTCAGGTGTTGTAAACGATAGGCCTCACATAGGCTAATGCGTATGGTTGGAATTTGAATTAAAATCAATAAAAGATTGGTCCATTCAGTGCTGGTTACTTTTCGTCAACTCTAAATAAATAAAAACAGTATTGCAGAATCAGTGTTACGTTTCAGTGCCTTTACTGTAGAATTTTAAAAAGGCTTCCTTGACATTTATGTGACAACGGTGATACGCGATAGAAAGGTCACAACCAGAAAAAAAAAATTATTTGCCAGTTTCAAGCGGCAGATTTCACCATTTAACTCAGATTCGTGTAACGGCAGGCAGTGTGCTATGCAGGTAAACAACTGTAGTGCAAATGTAGCTGTCCTGTAGCATGAACACTCCCCTTTCTCCCTTAGCAGAGCGACTGTTTTACTCAGCTAATGTAAGAGTTGATTCTCTATGGTGTGTTTGGCTGATATGTTGATACATTTCTAAACCTTAAAGTAAACATTTGCACCTAGAATTTTCTATGCACACTTTTTATGGTAAATAGTTTCTTTTACTTAAAGTTCCAGACAGGTTTCGGCATGAAATGATAATTACTCTCCTTTTAAAAGAAAATATAACGGTTTTCTTGATCAGGAGCTTTAATAGTAAAATATTGTTAGAAAACACACATTTTTATTATTTACTTCACACTTATATCCTACTCAATGTTTACCATCTTTTATTACTCCGAGGCCCTTGTTCATTTGAAGACAGAGTAGTAGAGCAGATTCTTTACAGGAAGCTTGGTTTTACTGATCAAGCGCTTTAAAAATCAAGTTCAAAGTTCTTAAAAATGTATGTTGGTTTTCGCTTCCTTCTATTGAGGGGAAAGGCGAATGAAAATAGATGGCGTTTGAACTTAGTAAGGTTAGAACTTGTTACCGCGATCTGTGAACCGTGAGCTCTAACGAGTGTTTCTATCAAGAACGTAAGTCAATAAGGAGGACATTGATTTTCTCGTGATGATCTTTAACTCACGTGGGGAGTACGTGCTCCAGCGTTCGTTTAGAAAGCTATTCCACTGAGACAGCCGTTTCGAGTTTTCTGCTTACCTCATTTTTCGTAACAGCCCATGGTTTACGCTCTGCTTTTTAGTTTCCTCCACATATAACTTTTCGCCGTATATTTATTACGTCCAAATAACAGGTAAAAGGCTATCGTAGAAAGCACAGATAGAAAAGTCAAGTCCAGCTTATCTTCGTATCAATTGGCATACGTATAACACAGTATAGAACATCTAAATTTATAAAGACGTCAATTTGCTCTGTAAGGAAAGTAGTAAATAATCTGCCTAAGGAAACAATGTATATTAAATATTTAAGAAAGTTGAAAACCTGGTTAAAGAATTCTCATAAATGAATGCTTTTACTCTCTTCAAGCATTTTATAATTGTTAATATTTTTGTATATTTGACGTTGCACGTCAAATATAGTTAAAATAGTATTTAGTAGAAAGTATTTAGTATTTAGTAATAGAAAGTTAAAATAGTATTATACAGTGATTTTTGAATAATAATGGAAAGAATAATAAAATTTTGGTATAGGGGAAATAATGAAATTTGCATGACACAGCAAAATGATTAGGGAACTCAAATAGTAGTTGGGCAGAGATAGGAGGAATTATGGAAAAAATAGGAATGGGGGATATGTGGATATTAGACGAAAGGAATACAAGAGATGTGAGTAATTTGCTAAAATGCAGAATAGAAGATATAGATAGGTAGTAAATATGGAGAAATCTTGAAAATATGAAATCATTACAGTTTTACAAGCAAATAAAAAGAAATTGGGGACGAGAAGCATATGTAGATTACTGCAATAGGCAAGAGAGATAAGGGTTAGCTTGGATGAGGACAGGAACAATATTTCTAAGAGGGATAAGAGGTAGGGAAAAGGGAATTCGTGATAAGTGTGGGGGAAAGGAAAGGAGGTTGAAATGTGGAGATTAAAGGTTTGGAGGAAAAGAGGGAGAAAGTAGTGAAGAGGATAGTATTGTAACTTCGTGGGTTCGTGAAATTAGAAGTCCAATTGCACAAACTCAAAATCTTCTTTATTTCCACCGAATTACAGTTGAAACACTTGCCAATTACACAGAATTACGTAGCGCACACAATTACAATTCACCAGTTCGTCTGTCACAGGTCCACTCTGCACTCGCAATTACGCACTACTCCTCCGATGCACGTGCACAGTCTTTCGGTCCGTTCCCTCACTGGGCGCTCCTCACGGCTGCTCGCCAAGAACTCAACTGACTCGCCAACTACAGGCCTTATATAGGGAGGATCGCCGTTTCTGGAATGTTCGCGGCGCGCACAATTATCCCGAGGTTTCGAGACGTCTGGTGAGAGTGGAAAGAGACGGTACAGGGCTCGCGCCGCTCTACTAATCATCCCTTCAGTTAATGACACGAGACAAATGGGGATGCGTGGTCTGAATGCTTCCCGCCTGGCCCTACTGCCGGCCGGTTCTAATGGGAGTTCCGAAGTTCGGGTGACAGTATTTATAAAAATGATAACGGGAAGGGAGGAAAAGAAGGTAAAAGGTATTGGCGAGTTCTTGCAGAAAGTAAAAGAAAAATGCGCCAGAAATCTAAAGAATATAAGAAAGGAAGAAGAGGGGGAAGAATTGGACTAATTAAGTAACAAGGAGGTATGGAGGTTAAGAGCTACCTGGAAGAGCAAAAGACCAGGGTGTCATGTAAGCCAAAGTAGCAACAAGGTAAAGACAAATAAATGTAGCCAAAGGTTGTTTATATAATTTTTGTGTTGATCTATAAGGAACAACACAGAAGAAATATTTTAGATAAACAACAATAACAAATGTCTTTGGTAGAACTGAATATGAACTAACTATTGACTTTTAGAATACATAAAAGTGTATTACTAAAATTAAAGAGCTACAAATTCATTTATTAAGTTTCGAATTAATTTAGCCTCTTATCAATCCCAGTAGTATAATTACAAACGGTTAGAGATGAATATAAGGTGCTTTTAAGTTAATGAATATTTAAGAAGAAACACATTTTTTGACAGTTTAAGCTATTCTATAATTGAACATTAATTGATATTTCACACTAGCCTTGTGTATGGCAAGGTTTGGAAAGGTACCTAGAGTGAGGCTGAACAATTAAAGAATGGGACCTAATGGTGACTTACATTGTATAAGTACTTTAAGGCGGTTGCCTCGTATGTATAGGAGAACTCCCTAGAGGTCTACCGGAAAAAAAGGAAGTCAATTGAAGAATTTAATGTCATGCTGGCTCGTTTGCCATGGTAGCTCAGTGGTTAGATCAACCGGACGGAGACCGCGAGGTCTGGGCCTCAAATTCCGGCTATGGTATTGAATCTTTCAATATAACTCTACCTATCTTGTAATTACGCATATACCCTACAGTTTAAATCCACAAAGAGTACTAGTTTGCCGCATAGTATTACTTTATACATACGTTCAAAATTAAAATATTTCATTTATGATTTTTAAGTTAAAATTAAACCTATCATTCCTTACGCCTTGAAGTTTGTACCATGTATAGTCCGGGTTTAATAAATAGTCAATGCTTATACTTGCGGCATGAAAATGTGTTTTTGAAACTTGGTAGGCAGACAAGAGTCTGCTTTCGCTCCAAAAATACAGATGCAGAAAGTTTTGTCTAGATAGGCCGAATAGTGTATTTGTATGATAAATTTCAAGATAGGAATTTAAATCAAGGGTAGAAGATTTTTTGAAAACATTGGGTAGCTTTTTTCTCCAGATCTAAAATCCAAGTTTGCAAGAATTACTCGAAAATCATGTCAAAAGTGCACTTTAAACAGCTTTCACTGAAAACAGAGGGAAAATAGAAGAAGTGAGTGTGATACACAACTACCTTTTTAACAACTTAATGTAAAGGTTTAAGCATCCCTATTTGCCCATTTAGGTTCGAAGTTTTTCATGTTCTCAGTAAAGTGCCATCTATTCTATAATATTCACATTAAACCAAACTGGTTTGAAATTAGATTATACGAATGAGTAAACCTCATTAAAATCTTTAACTCACTGTTTTAACTCTCTTAAAGACTTTTTGTGTTCTATATCCATACAGTGTAAGTTAATTCACTGATGTAGGAATTATCCCGGTTCACTGATTGATTTATGAGATGTGTACAATTCTTGTTACACCGAAAGACACCGCATTGGTGGCAATTTATGTAGCACTATCCCTGCTTCTGGTCATCAGCATGTGGATAAGTCATCTCGGCATCTCTCATCCTGTCGATGTGTTGGCTAGGAGAACGTTGTAATCTCTGGGGCAGTCTCGACAAGTTGATGGGATCTTCTAAAATTGCGTGTCGGTTATGCTTGACAGTGACAAGAGTGGGTTGGCTTCTATTGGGATTGTTTCTAAATGAAATACGTTTTGTGACTTGTGTCTACAAGTTTTGCTGCAAGGGAACCTATAAGTTTTCTTTTTCACGGAGTTTGGGTATTAATTCTGAAATATAGTTACTTTAATACTGTTACGCTAATTATCTTCTGAGGGTTATACTTGATCACCGTTCCTTAGATATGCATGAGTCTAATAGCGATACTTAACTCATTTACTCGTTTTCTCTGGGTGTGAGATTTACAAACGCTTAATATATTATATGCTACAGCTCAATTCGTTAAACAATGCTGTGTTCACTCTTTTACACTATTCTTAATTAGTCTTAAGCACCTCCCCCTATACTTCCCGTAAATTACTTATCGTTCTGTTTTACGTCTGAAATTCTCACAAAAATAGTTTAAATAAATTTGCTGAAAGCCTTCGGATTTTCTTACATTAGGTCAAGTATTTATATCCTCCCACTGCTTCTACCTGCTGGATTTATTGGTGAACCCTTACACGTTTTTAACTTAAGCGGTAACACAGAATTCGTTGGAGGACGCGTTTATCCTTAGAGAAAGTCTGATAAATTCCTTGAAATAGAATGAAAACCTTTAAAATTTATTGTTCCACACAGTGGATATAACAAAACATCTAACAAAGTACACAATTACCTTTTTGTGGCAATGTTGCAGATTTTTCTCTCTAACTGATTCAAGATTTATGAACTAATTTAAATAGCTTTAAAGTCACTTGTGTCACAATTGTCTCTAATCATCATTTTAGATATTTAAATCAAATAATCTGTTAACTATCTTATAAGCATTACTTCTTATGCAGACGTGAGCAGTTAGAAATAAGCTGCAGAATTATTCCTACTTCCACACAAATAAACACATATTTTATGATATTATTGTAGATAGATACTTAAAATAAAATTGACTTTCCAATATACAGTGTTGTTGCTCTATCTTAAGTAACGAAAACATGGCTAACTTAAATGTTAAGAAAATAATTAAAATGTGTAACAAATTACTAGGATAAGACACTGTTGGATTGAGGTTAAACTAATTTTGAAGACAGAAAGCATTTTTTCAAACCTAAGGTAGACAGAATATAACGATGATTTTGTGAAATTACATTTTGTGATCTGAAACATTACCATTTAGAAATATATGGCTTCATATTTAATCAAAACGTCCATGCACTCTATTTTGCAGAGCTATAAAATGTAGCTAGAACAGGTATGTAATACCTTATAAAACTTCTCTTAACCTTCTAGATCCGCACTTCGTAATAGAATAAAATGACAGTTTTTCTAACAGAAGGGTGCAATAAGTCATTCCTTCTAAGAACGCTGCGCAACAGGCTGAAACAAATAGAAATCAGGCAGACAAGAACAACACATAAGCTCAGTCGACTCCATGTGAAGTCCGCACACTTGAAGCAGAAACCCAGAAAGGCTAAGAACAATATGGGGCGACGATTTCAGACAACTACTGGGCTCAGAGTAGCTCAGTGTTACATTGTGCAGAAAAGTTTGGAAAGACTAATAAGAAATAATATACTGTCAAACTAAATTTAAGTTAATTTTCTGATCTTTTAGTATGTGAAATGCTGTATGTACAAGAAATATAATTTACAGTATAAACCCTCAACTCAGTGGAATACTGGACCACGTGAGCCTTATAAAGGAGCTATTTCTCTTACTGAAGGTCTTTATTTCTGCTGGATAATTTAGTCTTTATCAATTATTAGCTAATTATGTATATTTTTGTATTATTCACTTGCGATAAAATATGATAAATTTGTACGATAAAAATGTTTCAATGGACCATATTGCAGATACTTTACAGTTGCAGTAGTGAAGTTGGCAAACTCTTTAACAGCTACAAAACTGAGTTTCCACTCGGTTAAACCACTTTGCTTGAATAGTTAAAAGTTCAGATTTGGGTGGCTGGTATGTTAATTGGAGAACAGCAATTAGAAACCACACTGTAGAAGATTGACTTACCCAGCGATTTGGCAAGAATTCAACAAGGACGCGAATGCTTTAAGCGTAAAGAATGGGAGAGTAAGAGATGTCTGGCTGCTGGCTTCATTGTTTGCTCCCGTGGGGTTGTAGGCAAACACGTCAAGGCAGAATATTGAGTGGAAGAAAGAGAGATCTCGGGTGTAACATAGCCAGAAGATCCGATAGGAGCGACGCGGGGAAAGGAATTCCAAGCACGAAACTCAGGTTTTTACTTGTTGTCTTATCAGTTTTCACTTAAACGAAGCTAAGGACCATCTCGCGAAGCACTAACTGGTGAGGGGCTTACCTCTTAAAGACGGGAACACGGGTAGTCGCCAAACGATTTCTTCTGCATTACAAAGGTTAGAAGCGTCAATCAGAAAGAATAAATGGCATCAAGCTATGAACTTGGTACTATGTAACCTGTTAAGGAGTGAAGTGGGCGATAAAAATATTTGCAAGGAACAAAATTATCTCCTAAATTTCTCAAACCAAATAGTGCCCCTTACTCTTCACGTATTGCAGATTTCTTAATGCCCATCACAATAAGATAAGTCAGCAATTGTGAGATCCGGCATGTGCATTTATACATGACAGTAAAACCTAGTTTTGGAACAATGTTTCACTTTGTGATAATATTGGAGATTTTTAATCGTATTCGTAGACTCTCTGATTGAATGCCAGGAATTGGAGATTAAATACTAGATTAGAATAGTAGGAAGAATCATTTGCGGATTAGATCATAATGCTTTAACGAATAGTTCAGGTTAGAAGGGATACAAAATTAAGCGAATGTAGCAAAGAATAGGGATTGATAATATCTGGTTGGAAGCACAGTTGAACAAAGCAAATCTGTGCAGAAAAGGACAGAATCGACAACAAGTTCTGCATCGACAGCAAACATTGATACAATATAATGAGCAAGTTTTATTAACCTTAGAGGTCCTCTGGGGTCTAGGGGTAACATACCAGCCAGGTAACTCACCCTGACCGAGATTCGAACTCAGGACCTCTTGAACGTGAGGCAGACACGCTACCATCTACGCTACCGAGGCGGGCAATGAGGTAGCTGAGCGAAATTAAGCACTCTTTCATTCCCAGTGTAGAACGCGACACTGAACAACAGTAGTTAAACCGCGTTCATAAAAATAAAAAATTAAATAAAAAATTAAAAAAAAACTTGGGAAGGGAAGGAAAAGCGATTTTTATACCTTTTACAGTGGAATAAGTAAGGAATTTACTTTATAAACCGTAGTGTGCATGAATGTTGTTTTCTATCTTTCTTGTGTATGTGTTTTTTGTTGTTGGAATTGTTTGTAAATATTAGCTTTAAACTTTAGTGACGAACATAATACGTACCATATGGACCACAATGTGTTATATAAGCATGTACGGGTCGTCGGACCTGTCTTGTTTATGACACAATACATAAAATGCTTAATATCAATAAATACAACACTTTACTTTATCAGGGCCTATCCAAACAAGGTTTTCATAATTGTTTTCTTCTTACTTTAACTTAAGGCTTATGGCCATGAATATGCAGGTTGTTGCACGTCTAAAACAACGTGTCTTCCACTGATTTTTTTTTCAAAGATTATGTTAATTTGTTCAGTATCTATCCTTTTCTGCTGTTCGGAGTTTTATCTCCTATATCATGAAAGTATAATGTCTCGTTTATGATAATTACCTCATTGGTGGAATTTTACCTGCCTTATGCACTCTATACATCAATCTTTACTTAGTGTTTATAATACCATCTTCTGTTTTTAAAGTTCATAATAGTCATAGTTAAATATGTCATTTGTAAAATTAAACAAAACAGGGTTGTTTACAGTAAAATAATAAATGAATGCTAGTCATGTTTAAAAATGAGCCAAAATCAAATCGCTGTATTATCCCAACAAACTCGTAGTTATTTAACTTTAAAATAAAAGGGATAAAAGAAAACACAGGTTGGAGTATTTGTGCAGCTTTGTTTTCCGTAGAGAACCGGGTCATCCGTTCAGTTTGCACTCGACCGAAGATACAAGGCAGGAAATCCAACTACACCCTCACTTTTAACCAAAAAGTACTGTAAAAAATATGATGTGTTTCTACACAAGGTGGACCTGTTTCTGTTGTCAGTACTTCTGAATATGCCTCAGCGTAAAGTGCTTCCTTTCCAAGGGCATACGAAATTCTATGTTACTGTACGCACACAAGAAGGCTAGAAGGGTATGAAGGGGAGAAGAGCTTGAAATGTCTATCTGCTCCGGTACAGTATCTGTTTACTAGGAAATGAGTTTTTGACAGTGCATATGAGTCACCTATGCTGCCAGATCTAATGTTTGTTGCAGTAAATACAGCAATAGGTATTATTTATAGGTGAGTTATGTGACAACACTTGCGTGTTTTAAACGAGCCTTCCATCCTTGCCATACTCGGAATGGGAGCATAAACCCCGAGGAAACAGCAAAAGTGATTACGTTGCCGCTTGCCGCCTTCTGGTCCTCGGCAAACAGTACGTAAATGGGGGCAATTGTCAGTGCTCTTCTACTTGTCCTAAGGGCAGTAGTGGACACTGGAGGCTTCTGATGAACAAACGCCCGTGGGGCGTTCTTCTCTCTAGAAGAATAAGCGAGGACAGAACCGCATGTAGATCACGATGATATAAATAAATCCTGATACTTACATTAAATATATTACATAGCAATAGTATACCAGCGATGCTAGCAAAAGGTAATAAGCTTTCTAAGGAGCCTAATCCCTAATGATATGTCGAAACTGTAACCGTAAACTTTCTCAGCCAATGCTAGAGTTGTTGATGTCAACATCTTCCTGACAGTCATATTCACTAGGGAGGAACACTGTCAACTTCCTTGATATCGACTGAGCGGTGTTGTGAAGTTCAGAGAACATTTTAGCCACGATACAATACAACAAATAATGAAAATAATTCGAAATACATCAGATTGCTAACATTGCAGTTCGTCTGGTTTATCTTGAAACACGGAAATCAGAGAGAGAGAGAGAGAGAGAGAGAGAGAGAGAGAGAGAGAGAGAGAGAGAGAGAGAGAGAGAGAGAGAGGGAGAGAGAGAGAGAGATTTATAGCTCGTGCTGTTGTATGTAACTCATGACTGCATAATCCCATATCGCATCACTTCCATGTAACGTCCCAATTTGATTCCGCCTGAGTTTTATTGTAGCTACCCCTCTAATACTTTCAAGCGCAGAGCTTTAAAGACTACTGGTAGATGTCGGTAGTATAGATATACCGTCCAATAGGGATTATTTGGAGAGTCACTTTCTTCTAAATTTATGATGGAATTGTCCAAATTATCAATTAATCCATATTTTCCCCAGTACACATTTATTACATCCTTCATTAATTTGTGTCCATATTAGCTCGAAAGCATTCGTATCACAATGACACGGAGGTAAGGTATGTCCATTTAATTCAGCTGTGGAGTTGATTGTATACAGTTTGAACTTATCTTTATGTCTCTTAATTATGTTGTACAACACCGGTTTTGATACAATATTTCCATTATTACCACATTTCACTGTCAATATAAAGCACTCTGTGTAAATAAGCAAGCCCTGCACTTGTTGCAGCACCTGTCGCTGTCTGACGGAGACCAGGCAGACGCGGATAGCAGTGGCAATGTGTTTACAAAACTTCTCACCACTCCCTCGTAACAGGGAGGGGTAGCGCTAAGTAGGTAATGTTTCAAGTTAAACCAGACGATCCTTAAATACAATAGCAGCAACGGTTATTCGTGGCTCGTCAGCATGGGGTACTATAGCTTCCAGCTGCAAAAGAAATCGTCCAATACGGGAATACTTCACATCGGTTGCGTCTTTTTTAATTCTGCTCTTATTGAAGCCAAATTAGCAGTTCTGCTGTGGTTCTGACTGCTGCAGTATAACGCGTTTGCTTTCGTTGATTAGCACAGCAATCTCTCCGTTTTGTTAAGTATTGCTGAATTTAATGCTAATGCACAGTGCCCTGGATCAGTTTCTACAGCTCTGCAATGTGTAAACAAGCAGCTCCTTTTGCGCGAACACCAGTAATTTTCTGGCTTTTAGAGCGTGGTCCATTCGATGACTTATCATCTGAAGTTTCGCCCATGGCTTCGTTCGGCATCTTCAGATGAAGTGACTCCTGGCTGGTTTACAACTAGAGCGGTGCTTGTTGCGGGACGCGAACTGTATGTGACTGGGAGGAACAACCACTTGTTTCGTATTGGTCGCTGGTAGGCCAATCACTATGTGACTGAGGAAACTAATGCATTCTTAGTCCGGCTGGTTTCTGAGGTTTTGATTTAGCATTATCTAGGTAGCAACGATAACCAGTATTTGTGTATATACATTACTTCTATTATATTAGCATTTGTTTGCATTTGTAAATCTCAGTGGCCATACGTGATAGCAGGCTGCGTTGTTTAGGACTTCAGTCTCATCAAACTTGATGGTATGGCCCATTAGCAACTCATACTCAGCTACTGTTGATTTTTCCATGTGTCCTACGCGGCAGTTGCTTTTTATGATCTTTGATACAGATTTTTACATTATGGTTGGTGTTGCCAACAAAGACTTGGTCACAGTTATATGGTACTCGGTAAATCCCTTATGTCAGGGATGAACAGCCCACTCTTTTGTTCCTCTCAGTTCCCGTTCCTTTTTTCTAGTAGATTTGAACATCGTTTTTATATTGAGTTTCTTCAGCAGTTTGCAGTGCGATCTGTAACGCCCTTGATATAGGGCAAGAAACTGTTATCCTGTCGTTTCAGTGCGGTGTTTTGTTATCCTTTTTGAATGTGAA
>CM060948.1:102152578-102242578 GCA_030765055.1 Mantis religiosa | reverse complement strand
GGGCGTCATCTGTGAATACTAAAAATGACGAGTACGATGAATACTTAATTTTATATCTTTGATGTTTTAGTTTAGCGATTTTATCAAATATATTTGAGGAAATATTAAAACCCAAACTACCCTAAGCTTCGAAGCGCACATCTTGGTTTTCCTGGAAATAATTGATTACTACCAATGATGACTATTGTATACCGTAAAGGATAAACGAATTCTTAGTACATATACTATTTAAATCTAAAAAGATAGTACAAAATTTGTGCCAAGTAAAATTATTTGTGCTTAAAGCCTTTCTGGATACCCTTGTCGTTTATTAGAATTGTCAATACGCCTCTCTGGTGTAAAATAGCTTTATTTCCTTTTTCTCGTAATCTTGTAAAGAGAACGGAATTTCCAAATCATCACATGAGCAGCTTTTAAAAGATTTGACATTGGTTTAGCTTACCATTTTTAGCGAAATTTCCAAAATATCATATCCAATGAAAATTTTTTTGGAAATTTGAATTGTAATTAATATAGATTAGATCGGAGAATGAATATTGGTAAGAAGAATTCGTTGAAGAATGTGTTGTTAAAATAATATGAAGCATAGCAAATATCTTATTAGCTTTCACAGTATTATGTAAAGTTGTCAAAATACATGAGAGGACGTATAAATAAACCCTTGTCTAATATATACCAATTTGAGAATGAAAACACACTTCTGTCATGTAATTCGATAAGAGAGTGCGGCTCAGTTTTAATCTTCATTATTCAACTTCATTTCTAACATTGATTCAAATGAGATTAATTGACAAAAAATGTTAAGGTATTTACCTAACGGCCTATATTCCGAAATGGCTTTCCTGGATATGACTGGTCCAGCACCAAACCTGTCTTGAGTGAATGCGGATAAGAGATCTTATTCTATATATTCTAACTATTCCCTTTCAATCTGTTCCCTCGCCTAGTAAAAGTGAAATATTTAATGGAACGCAGTCTCTTTTGTATTTTAATACAGGTTCACCTCAGATGCTTATATTATTGATTGCATTAGAATCCACCGGCAGCTGAATATCTTCTTTTCCCTAATGGTTGCACAATTCCGTCCCGGTTACACATTTATTCGCAAGTGCGTCTCTGTAATTGGAATTTTGAAATCATAACTATAAACCTTCTGAGGGGAGACATTTATTTCTTCTTTCTGATACAGGCTTTGGACACTTTAAATGTGCAATAAAAAAGATGGAATGTGCATCCCATTCCGATATCCTGTGATAATTGTCAACAATGAAAAATATGACAATAAATGTTATTGAAGAGCACAGTATGGTGCACCTAAATTTGGTGGTCAAAACACCGTAGAAAAAGGCCTATTCCTGAAGAAATATGCAACACGATAGTGTCGTTTTTTCTGTAAAAGAATTATCGATGTACATTTTGGATTTAAAGCGCCCTTGTCTACGATAATTTTTCCAGAGTACGTTTAATAGTAAACAGTTTCCCATTCTATATCTGATAGCTTGATTAAATTATTATGACAATAATTAAGAAAAACTTGGCATATTTCAGATAAGCTAAACAAGTTAAACTAATGAAAAGGTATCACAGTTAACATTTATGGTAGGGTTAGCACAGTAAATGCCCAAGGCATTGGACATATTTTATTTTAAACCGAGCATCGCAAGATCCTTATAATATTATGGAGACGTTTTAAACCGTGCATTAGCTTATTAAAATAATAGTAAACGTTTTGTGTTACTTGAAATACTCCCATACGCTTTACTTTACACACAAACGCGATTTTAAGCTACCCTTTCACTATCAAAACAAAAAAAAAGGCTCATCCGATGACAAATTAGGCCATCTTGGTTGCTGTATCCCAATTTTTAAGCAAACGAAGCTATAGCTAATATTTTAATTGACCTTGAAATCAGAGTTGAGCCTTAGAGAGGTAGAAATGAGTGCACGAATTTTGGATAACAGTTTCTGGCTATTTCTGTTATGAGTTTAAGCATTTGAAATGCACTAAGAGTCAGAACGCAACGCATCCAAAACCTCTTATAATTATTCAGCTATAAAAGGGGGAAAACCACTATATAATTGAGTGAAATAAAACTTCTTATATATTTACGCTAATATCGTCATTGTGGCAAGGATTCTTTAACAGAAGTAGGAGATCATCTTGTAACTGAAAAGCTTTCCTGACATATTTATGTTCTGTAAATTAACAACATTAGGGGACCTATGTCTTAGAAAACTGAACTTGTGGAAGGTTCAGTGATAATAACGGTAACAGTAGGAATACAAAGATAACCTTATCAGAGTAAGCACCATAATACTCGTAGAATCTAGAATATACTCCGCAATACCGAGAGAACTCAGGACTGTTTGCAAAATGTTAGCTTTCTTTGCCAGTGTTGTAACTAACAAACAACATTCAACTCATTTGAAAGAAGGAATTTCACTTGGGTTGCATGTGTTGGAATCATTTTTATAGCGATGGGACTTGTTTTGTGCTCATAGTGCTAGGAATTGGCTTATTAACCTGTCGCTTGTTTAGATTTTGGACTGCATTTTCTATCCGCATTCTCTTCAAGGTTGAATTAAGACACCGGTATGTGTTCTCTTACGTCTTACACAGAGGTAAGATTTTTCTACATTCATCTTGAGGAAACGTGGTGGGAGGAGATACTGCCAGTCTCCACTTCTAGACCCCACCCTCTTTCAGTGACAGCTTGTATGAATGCACTCTGTATATTCCAGGGACAGAATTTATAGTCATTAATGAGTATAGTGGAATATAAGGAACGAATGGAAAGCTACAGAATAAATGAATATAATACCCCTCGCCCACATGGAAAGTCAAAGTTCATACAGGATTGCAAAACTGTGACGTCAGAAATTTTACCACTCGGCAAAACTTCACCCAGTATATCTTTTACGCAATAGAGACTTTATCATTTAGTGCAGAACGTTTGAGTTTCTGCTATCAGTTTTGATGCGGATTGTACAATGGAATTTCCTTTTACTGTTACTTGTGAGGCAAACACGAGAAACAAAAAATTTAAAGGAGCCTCAATTGGCAAAGCCACTGGGAATTTGAATGAAAATACATACGTTTTTTGTGTATGGCATAAAGGATTTTGCTGTAATATCATTTCAAAATGTGAAATGTGAGCATGAATTAGCCTGATATGTAACAGCGGCATCATGTTATATGGATGTATGCATATGTACTAAAGTCACTCCACTTTTAGTTCACTTCTGCTCTGTCTTTCTGCAGCATCGAATCTCTCATATTAACTCATTCATGTCAATATGCACTTCAGTACTATTTGAATTTTAGAAAGCAGAGAACAGAGAGGATTTTTATTTAACGACACCCGTGCCTGCTGCTATCCCGCTTTCAGTTTAATGAACGCCATATTGATTGATTAGCTCCCGAAACCTGACGAAGGCAACTGAAAGAAATTCGGTTTTGGGATTCAAACCAACTAAATGATCTAAAATAGAGTTGCACAGAAATAAATACTTGATATTATTAGCGCTTTCTGTCACTCTTTACGAGCTTTTACACATAGTTTTAACTGATTCAGTTTACATCTCTCTATTAATAGGATGTAAAAATTATACACAAATATAGGGAATATATTTTGATTAATTAGTGCATTCAATAAAGTTTATTAGGAGAGCTAGTTCTACGATAATTAAATAAACTAACTAGAAATGTAAATATATGGAAATAATACATTTGGGCGACTGTAACGCAAAATTTCGCTTTAGTAATAACAGAGAAATGTAAACTTACGAGGGCTATCCAGAAAGTAGATTAGTTTTGGTATAAAAAGTAAACAAAGTATAGGAAACAAATTTTATTATATACAGATGAAAGCCACACTCAAATACTACTTTTCGACATAGTCACCATTCAAATTAAGGCATTTATCGTAACGATGTACGAGCTTGGAAATTCCTTCGTCGAAAAATTCGGCCGCCTGCACCTTCAACCACTTCGTTACCTCTTCTTGCAGCTGTGCGTCGTCATCAAAACGCTGCATAGCCAGCCACTTCTTCATTGCTGGGAATAGGTGGAAGTCGCTCGGTGCCAGGTCGGGACTGTACGGCGGATGAGGAAACAACTCCCACTTAAAAGATTCAAGAACTTCACGAGTGACATTTGCCGTGTGGGGCCGGGCGTTGTCGTGAATCAACAAGATCTTAGAGCTCAACATTCCTCTGCGCTTGTTTTGAATGGCTCTTCTGAGTTTTTGGAGAGTTTGGCAATACCTTTGAGAGTTTATTGTAGTGCCTCTTTCCAGGAAGTCCACCAAAATCACACCTTTTCTGTCCCAAAAAACAGTCGCCATCATCTTCCTTGCCGACATTGTTTGCATGCATTTCTTGGGTTTTTGGGGAGAACTTGTGTGCCCCCACTGCATTGATTGCAATTTCGTTTCACAGTTCACGTGTTTCACCCATGTTTCGTCACCAGTAACGATGCGATCGAGTAAAGAGTCACCATCCTTATGGTAAACGTCCAAAAAGTTCAACGCTGCAGCCATTCGCTGAATTTTGGGGTCCTCTGTCAAGATTTTTGGAATCCATCTTGCACAAAACTTGTGGTAACCAAGCTTTTCGCTGATGATTTCGTGCAACAAACTTCGCGAAATTTGTGGAAAACTCAAAGAAAGTTCCGTTATTGTGAACCTTCAATTTTCACGGACTTTAGCATCGACTTTTTCGACAAGTTCGGCAGTCACTATGCTGGGTCTCCCACTTCGATCTTCGTCGTGAACATTGGTTCGGCCATTTTTAAATCTGATGACCCACTGACGCACTCCACCTTCAGTGATAATGTTGTCCCCATACACTTCACAAAGCTGCCGATAGATTTCTATCGGTTTACAGTTTTTTGCAGTCAGAAACCTTATTACTGCACGCACCTCGCAGCTCGCGGGATTTTCAATTAACGCAGACATTTCAAACCGTCACAGTATCTGAACGGAGCACAGCACGAACCTCTCACTAGCACGGCTAGATGCCGACTGAGCTGCGCAACGCTCTGACCCCAAGATGGCCGCGCTAGCCCCGCCCCTAGCGGAAACAGACGAAAACGTAATCTACTTTCTGGATAGCCCTCGTATAATTTTGGAGAAATCCATAGCTGAGTTAGGACTTGTGTATAACCAAAATAATAATCCTCCTACTTCTCAACATAGAGTAGGAATTACCAACAATATAGATCATGTTCAACAATGAAAAATTATAAGTAACTGTACAGTGGGTCATGGCTCGGCTGCAAATTAATGTTACATCTAATACTGCTGAGAAACAAGTAAGTGACAATGGGGAGAACCTGGAATATGTCAGTGAATATGTCTACTTGGGACAAAACGTACCTTTTTAAAGCAATTCCACATTGGATATAAAAGCGGGCATCAATCTGGCGTGGAAGAAATTTTGGAGCCTCAAATTTATCTTAGAAGTCTTGTCCTTTAAATTAAGCTTACAGAAGGCGGTAATAGAAACTTGTGTGCTACCGGTATTATTATACGGCTGCCAAATCTGGTCTCTAACGAAAAAGATAAAAACAAGACTTCAGGTTTTCCAGCGAAGGATGAAGAGCAAAATACTGCACATAGCAATAATAGACAGGGTATGGAACGAGACTATAAGAAAGAAGACAGGTATGACTGACATAGCTACAAGGACGGAAGAGCTGAAATGGAAATGGGGAGAGCATGTCACCAGAATTGACCCCGGCTGATGGAACCAAAGAACAACAATGTGGGATCCGAGAATAAGACCAAGATCGATAGGGAGACCAAAGACACGTTGAGCAGACGACTTTAGGAGGACAGCAGGAACACTGTGGACGTGACAAGCTAATGACAGACAAACGTGGAGAAAACTGGAAAGAGCAGCCACACACAAATAAACCATCTCCTAGTTTGTAATAGAAGTGTCCGTGTTAGGGTTAGTGCTAAGTTGAAGTGCAGTTCAAGGAGAACTAGGATCAATGTTAATCACAAAACTCAAGCTGCATAAGGTGGAAATTAAGATGATGGTTCAACAAATTTAAGAGACTTCAATTTATAGAAGTATCAGAGTTCCATCACCTTAAGCTCAGTGCCCGCCACGGTAGCGTAGATGGTAGCGTGTCTGCCTCCCGTTCAAGAGGTCCGGAGTTCGAATCTCGGTCAGGGTGAGTTACCTGGATAAGAGTTTTCCGGGGTTTTCCCTTATCCTGATAGACGAATGTCAGGTAACTCTAAGCTCCATGTACCTCAGACTCATTTGAGCATCATTTCACCCATTTCTTTCATCGTCGAATATGACTTAACGTTGGAGGACGTAAATAGCAAACAAAAAAATTAAGCTCAGTGAAGCATAGGATGTAAAATAATCTAACATAGATCTAACTACACGGTGTTTAGAATATAGAACACTACTAGTCATCGCCTTACAAGCATATTTATTTATTTATTTTTAAATACAACTCAAATAGAAGAAATTTGAGTATTAAGATGGAGATAATTGGTTTTTTAATTTTAGGCAAGTAAATTTACAAAAAAGAAGAATAAGAGGTTAGTGTTTTAAATTTGAGTTGTAAGAATACTCAATAGATGGGGATTAAAATCTTAACCTCGGCAATTAAATGTGTTATGAATAAAGCGGTTCGTAAAATGTAACCCAAACATTTCTACGAATAAATTTATAACGAAATTGGATGCATTCACCGAAAGCTGAATAAGTTTGCAAAACTCCCGGGCAGTAAAGAAAACTATTAAAACATAAATGACACAAAACGGAAAAGACATTGGCAGTAATTTGTGGAAGATAAGTTAAACCAGGATATTTTGGACTTACCGTACAAAATTGTAAGGAGAAAAATAGAAATACCGGAAATAGTTACCACTATGAATGTTTGAGATGGAAACTGGCATGAATCAATGTCATTGTTGTTTGAGAAATCAGTATGTTTCTAATTATAAAATAATTTGAGGAGGTAATTAATTTTAACTCGTATTATAGTATTACATTTCTATACAGTGAAGATATGAAATAATTTAATAATAAGAAATATTTATTAAATACAGATAAATTAAATTAAATATTACATAGTTAATACCTTACAGATAAATACTATTTAAATAAATTGGGTTGCAGGTTATATGCAGCCAGTAGAGAGCTTAAAAGTTAAACTCCAATTAGTTGCACATTAATTAAGGTTGCGAAGGAAGACTTTAAACTAATCTAAATATCTGTTTCACTTTCTAGCATTCTCTACCGAGTATATGAATGACAACTAACATTAAATGATAAAACCTAAGATACTGCACCAATAAAATACATTTAATAAACTAAGTATGTGACCATAATTTTGGTTTTAATTTCCTCGTTTCAGGTGAGCATTCATTAATTTGGAATAAAAAAGAATACTGGTATTTCTCTTTAGGATTTCTTAAACTTAATCATTAATATAGGAACTGAAATCATAAATGTATGTTACAAAATGTTGGCTACAACAGATTTATTTTCGACAAAAGCGTAGTTTTTTTAGATATATAACCTGCGTGTTGCATAGACATGCAAATTGAGGGGCCACAAATCCAATATAATTCTTGGTATATGAATGTTAAGATTACACACCTTACGTTATGAAACGTAGGCGTCATATCTGTCATTAGAGGAAGAAATACGTAGAGAGAAACACTGAAACAAATACAAACTGCCATAGAACTCCTGAATTCATCATCTTAATGGCATGTACATCAGAGGGCTCGTTGAAGCTACTAAACAAACATGACTTTAAGCACCCAATGAAGTGTACCGGTAGTGTAGACCGGCATTTTATATGTTAAACAGGGTTGTTCGTGTTCCTTCATTTGACTTGCTAATGCCGCTTTGCGCGTGCTGCGAGTTTGCTTTTCCTCTGCATTAAAAGTGTGAAACAATATCTAGAGGGCACAACCACATTTATCGCTGTCTAGACCCATATGCAATGAAGTTCAAATTCTACCCCATGTTGTAGAGGCGTCTTGTGTATGACAACTAGAAAACAAAGCGATTAGAATTCCAACACAAAATGCATATCGTAATGTGATATCGTAGCTTGAACCTGAATTTTAGATACTTCATGATAAATGAGGAGAAGGAAAGGATTTGAAAGTCAATGCCAGTGTTTTAATACAGAATGTTTCATGGGTTTACTAAAATCGTATTTAACCTACACATTTGCGTTTGTTTATAACGTTTACAACAATACATTTCCGAGATCATTCTTTAACAGGCCAGTAAAATTGCTAACATAATTCTATTGCTTATAAACACAGTTGAAAATCATCGGAGTGGGCACAATCGAAACCCGCCTCCTTGGGATCAGTAGGCCAGCACCTTAGAAAGTAAGCCTACCCGAACGCCATTTTTGCAGTGAAAGGCTAAGCCCTGTATATGTGCATTATAGCAGACATAACAATTTGTGACAAACGGGTTCATTTTTCTACTTTCCTCCCTCCACTTCTATGGATTGTCGGTAGTGAACTTAAAGGCTAATAAGTTCCTTAGCCGACAGACAAACGAAAGAAAAAATCAGGCCGATGAGATAAATCTCAGTTCTCCATTAATGCCCTGCCATGGAGAAATACTTAAATCACTACTGAAGGACTGTGGAAAATGATGATCAGACTGATTGCAGATTTGCTTTTCATACATTTACAGACATCCATTTTGCAATTGAACTGTGAAGCACAGGGACTTCCAAAAAGTTCTTGAGACCCTTCTCATTTGAGTGCAAGTTCAATAACTGAGCAAAGAGCGAAGGTGTAGTATATGCACTCATATACCAATCCGGATGGCTCAGGCGGTTTCGCCTGTGGCCCGCACTCGGGAGGTTCGAGTTCGATACCCGTGGTCGGCCTGCCTGACCCATGTTTTTTTTCGGGAGTTTTTCCGGGCCGCCAGGCGAATACTGGGTACTTCCCCCGAATTTTCTGTCCTTTATCTCCCATCTGGTGGTCTCTTTCAGGGTAGAAGTATCGGTGGATGTCTCGGCGCTGTATGTCAGGATGATATGGTCTGGGTAAATAACTTCGTCCTCCGGAGAGACAGCCTCCGGTCTCCAAGCTGGCCAGGAACGCAGTCGGCGGGATACTGGTTGTGCAAGCCTACCAGCAGTATTCCCAGCTCTAACGGCGACCTCCGGTCTCCGAGCCTACTGTGGATTCTTTCAAGACCACAGTAGGAGGGATACCGGTTGAACTGGACTGTCGGGCGGTCCCTGCCGTCTCCACTGACCTTGGCTACGGCCGCCCTCTCTCCTTTCGCCTCACCCTTCCTCCAGGGGCATAGGTACTAAAGATGAGTGTGGTTGAACTGCCGAATCACCTCAGTAGAATCTGTCCTATCCTATGTGCACTCATTGAACAGATTTGTAAACTTCCGGGTGCATAGAACTGGACAGTGTTTTGAGGTTAAATGCTCGCTTGATGTTATGGGCGCGTCTGCAGTCTAAGTAGGAGTGAACCGCACTTCAGTCAACCGTTGTCCTAAATGAGAAGATACTTTAAGAATAGCTAAAAAATTAAAAAAAAGAGTAAACCAGCCTGATCTGTGTTAGGCTTATTTAAAGCGTAACTATACTTTGCTTCATTGTGCCAACGTGTTGCTTTTGGTGCTGAAAAAGTTTGACTGTCCATTAATAGGATCAGGTTATTTGCTAATAAATTAGTTATGCTGTTCAGTTTTTTTAAATTTAAGTTATAATTTTTATACTGTGCAGATTAACATCCGAGTTCATCACCACGATGTTTGTTCCAACTAAAAATGTGTTATATTTTCACTTAAATTGTCACGTGATAGTTTTAACTTTCGTTTCTTTTTCTTTTTTACCAATCACTGATAATTGCTGACCACAAGATTAGGATTAGGATTTACTATAGAGGGGATTCGGCACGGAGACCAGTCGTGATCCGTTGTACCAATGCCCCCAAGTGGGGCACACACGGTAGCAAGGATGAGGCGAGAGGGGACAGAGGGCGGCCGACTTAAGGAGCCACGGCAGTGCAGAGGGCCATATACCTACGTTTTAGTTAGATAAAGATCTCCTCCGGCAGGCCAGGGCAACGTACATGCCCCTCTACTGTGGTACGGAAACGGGCTCAGCAGTCGGTCCCGAAATGGTCCCAGCAACAGGTCCGAAGGTCTGCAACCAACCTAGTGGAGTAAAAAGTAGTTTCCCTGAAAGCATATCATCCTGCCTTGCACCGCCGACACACCTGCCGACACCTTTTTTCCTAAAAGGGACCAGCACATGAAAAATCATGTAAAATGATAATGGAGATGAAATGGAGGGACAGGAAATTCGGGAAATGTAAGTAACCTACCCTGCATTTGCCTAGTGAGCCGAGAACCCCCGAAAAACCCATGGGTCAGGTAGGTCAGCCACGGGAATCGAACCCGGGCCTCCCAAATGTGGCCACAGACGAATCTGCCTGAGCCATCCCTCCCGATATTGCTGCTCACAATTAAAAATTATGACAACATTTCTTTTTTCATAAACGAAAATTAAAGATATCGAATAATAAATCTTGCCTTTAATTCCTGTTACTTTTATTAGAGTACTTATAATCTTCTCCACGTGGAACACTGTAGTCCAGGCTGAATATCATCAAAACGCT
This sequence comes from Mantis religiosa, assembly GCA_030765055.1. Lineage (NCBI taxonomy): Eukaryota > Metazoa > Arthropoda > Insecta > Mantodea > Mantidae > Mantis > Mantis religiosa. The sequence continues at coordinate 102,231,920 of CM060948.1, read as the reverse complement.
TATGACTTATTTGTACTATTTTTACACTCCAAAATTATCAGCTTTAAAATAAATTGTTAGATGTGCGTTGTATAGAGAAGAGTGAGCGAATGGTGGGCTTGAAAAGATGGGCGTGAGAAAGAGAGTAAAATTCTCCACTTCACTTAAGATGAACTGCGACTTCTGCTAAAATTAAAAGGTTATTGCTTTTTCTTATCATGATCGGTTAGGCAACTTTACCCTTAAATCAGTCATACAAATTCTCTAGATGATGAGAAGGAGTAAGTTAATAGACTTGTCTTCCATGTCCTGGCAAACGCACTCTTAGCTAAAGAGAGACAAAACCAAAATTCATCAACCAAAATACGCAATTAGGCAACGAGGTTCTGTATTCTAACGCTCCGTTTATAATCTAATTAACAAAGACTGGATGAGTTCTCCCAAATGGTATGAACGCCACATAATTACTCATCTCACATCACACAAAATGTATTCTAGAACTTCACGTGCCAACTTAATGAATGCTGCATGTTCTACAATATAATGCAGTAATATTGGGATGTACAATAATCCGCAATGCTTATTAAGCAATTCTATGAAGACCTTATGATTTCTCTCTACGACCGCCTTGAAACTAATCTTATGAACAAAAATTTACTGATGAGTGAGTTATATTCGGTAAGAAACAATGAAATGTTCAGTTGTAACCTGTTTTCATGAATTTCCTTGTTGAACCATGCAAATCATTAGAAGTTACTATCCCAATGAAACCTTATCAAATCGTAACCTCTTAGAAAGAGAAAGGGAGGTGGATAAAAATGAGGTATCTGCAATGCTGACATATGGGACAGCCGTAATACTGTTCAAAGCTTTCTTAATTGGGAATAGAATAGAAGATATTCGGATGAGTTTGCGACATATTTTCAAGTGTGCCAGCTAGTTTGCAGTTAGAGCAGCTTATGTATGTAAACCCATATATGACAGCACTCTAGCACATGTCTATATGGACTTGAGAACAGTTTTAGCTACAATCATCGTAAAATTACTTAGCTCTTATAACAGTCACCAGACTGTTATAATGACGATGACCTGATATTACGTTTTCTCATAACTCTGTAGATCTCTTCGACTACGGTGAGGCTGAGGTGTGGGTGGGAGTGCAAGTGGTAAGAAATGATATTGCCTTGGGTAGCTTCAGTCGGTGCACTTTGTTCTTAGTCAGGGCGTGCACAATCCCAACAATAAGTATCTTCAAGTTTGTAGATAGTTATTTAATGAATTAATTAATATAAGCACTTTACTATTTACAATACTTGTGCAATATCTAATTGGTCGAGTATACTGGTGCGTTAGGTGCTAAGCTCTGTTGCATGTCACCGGCTGTGTCTGAGGCAGAACTGCACTGAAACACGCTCCTTTGCTAGGTTTCAAATATTTACATTTAGGTTTCTAACGGTACCTGGTGTTCTTGGACCTCTTAGGAATTTTCCAGGTCTGGTACATTCCTAAGTGCCACGAGTATACCCACATTGCCATGACACTCCATAAGTATCTGAAATTATAATATATATCACATATTATATTATTTTAACGCTACATAATACATATTACCATATCATTATCTACAGATTTACATATGTGGCTTGTCATAATGGATAAAGGTGGATGTAATGCCGTCTCATTTTCTATTTATGCCATGAGATGAAAGCGAAAGAACACAACTGTTCTATGCTTAAAGCTACTCTTTTCGCGTCACATTTATTTACAGCTAAAAAATATTATATACTTATAAACAAAATTAGTACACAAATTATGAGCAATTAAGTACCAGTGTATCTTTTTTGGAAGTATTGTAGATTGCACTGGCTTGGTTTCAAGTTGATGATCAACATGTCGTACATTCAATTTTTTACATATGGAGAATTGCCTCGCCTTTGAATACATTCCGTTTGGTTCAAAAATACGTGGTGAGCTTTCTCGAATGTCGACAAATGTGTCTGAATTCTTGCTACAGTTTTATCAAGATTGCTATAGATTCAAAATATCAGTATTGTAGATTCTTAACATGACCTCAACTTAATCCAGTGGTATGATGCAGGAGGAAAGGGCTCGCCAAGCAACAGAAACCCCTTTTATACATGTATCAGGATAATGAGGAACCAGATATACCAACAATCAATTATGAAGTAAAAGGAGCTTCATCATGTTATTGCAAGTTGCTTTGATGCAAGTCAGGGTAGAGAAACTTTATCCTCAGGATATGCGTGGATATTTATGGGAGTAAGGATGGTTCTAATGACACTGGAATGCAAGTTTCAAACTGGTTTAATGACTGCTTTTTTATCATTACATCAAACTCGAAGTTGCCAACCAAGGGTTACCAATATATCACTGTTTAGAGTTACCGTATGTAGAATGCTTACTACGCGATAACACTTAATTCGTTATTTACGTAGGAACCGACAGATATCTTTTCTCTCCGATTCTGGTCTGCCTTCGCCGATGACTCAACCAGATGTCTCTCGCTGAACCGCCACCCCCGTTCTGTCTACCTCAATACAGCTGCGTCTGACTTTCACCTCTTGAAGCCTCTTTGTTCACACCAGAACTCCTTTGTGACTATTTTGTACATTGTGATTATTAGTCTCGGCCATGCCATTATTAAGGGTCCGAACAATGCCTTTCCAAACGAAGTCAAGTGTTACCCATTTAGAATTCCTGCTAAGAATCCGTTTTCTTCCGTCTCTTTTTTTTTAAACTATTCAAGTCAACTGCACGTGCACACGTTCCAACAAATATACATTCCTTTGAAATCCATTACGATTCTTTAGTCATTGCTTCTCTTAATTTCGGTATCAATGTTGAAACCGATTCATTATGCGGAATATTCAGAAGTTATATTTTAGTAGCTTTGCATGCGTATAAGGAAGCAAGCACCAAGTTGCTTGACTTAATTATATAAGGGAGAAATGAACAGTGGAAGGGACTTCTATTTGGTAGCCACGGTTGTGGTGATTTTGTTCCCTTGTTCATTAAATGTTGAGAATATTGTGGCTGGTGTTTCTGGCTGCTTGTTTTATCTTCGGGAGGGCGTGGTATATATGCCGACTGGCTTAGGATTGTAGGTAGGGCGAAGAAATTCTGTTAGCTTACAGAAGTGCTTCGTTAATTGCGTGGATGACAGGTGTAACCCATAGGATTTTGTTTCATTCCTGTAGTTCGCAGAACTGACTTACAGGTGTATGGGTTCACTTAGCTTCTAAGGAATGCATAAACGTCATCTCTTTGTTTCAGTTCTGTAGTTACTAGTGGTGTCTGTAGCTGTAGTTTTCTTCTCTTGTGTGCTTTCGGGTGACCAGTGTCGCCACACGAAATTTTACTTTATTGTTTTTGCATAATGCTGTCAAGTGTTCCATATGTATTTGTTTCTCTATATTGTATGTTTAAGCAATGCCCAACTTTAAAAGAAATAATTTTCTTTTGTGTTTTCCACAACACTTTATATGCTGCCTGTCATTGATCCTAGAACTAAATAAGAAAAAAAATCCAAAAATTATAACATTTTACCGTATAATAGAAGTAGGGGTTGTTTGGTGGACCAACAGTGCCAGATAAATAATATTTTAAGCAAACCAGACCCTAGACTATGGTTGTGTTTTATAAGTTGTTAAGTAGAGCTACAAGTCTTTATAGATTTACAAAGACAAGGAGAAAAATATCAGAAACATGGACATTAACAAAAAGAGAACATTGCAAGAATACAGATCTTAGAAATGAAATTTATAAGAGTAATTGCTGGGTATAATAAGAAAAAGCAGAAAGCGCAGCCAAAGTAGCAGGAAAGAACTAATAGTAGAAGGAATAAATACTATTATTGCTAACGGTAGAAATCAATGGGAGACACATGTTCAAAGGACGAATAACAGCATACGTTAATTAGGCATAAAATATGAACCCAAAGGAACAGGAAACCAAGGAAGACCGAAGAAAAGATGGGCAGACCAAATTGGAACCGGAATGGATTGAAAAATCCAAAGCCGTGAAGAACAAGAGGAATTACGGAAATACCTCATTGAGGCGTATCGTGTAAAATTAAATCAAATTCACATATTTACTAAACGGAAAATGTATTACTGTTTTGTAACGGCAACAACAATATTATGTATATTTATAGTAGATGCTTAAAATGTGCTCTGGTTTCTCGTTACTATAACTCTTGGGTATGGAATTCTCCTATTGGGAAACTTATGCGAGGTCCTGCACTCACGAATGTTCCAGTTGGTTTTACCATAAGAAAGAAGCATACTCTTTATTTGTAAAGACTTCCATAATTCTGAATGTATTAGACGCATCTGAAATACTGCTGGACCTGCTGTAGTGCAAAGTGTCCGAGAAGGTTGTTTTACTGTTTACATTCCTGGCCTTCCTTCTAAACGCAAGTCAATGTTTCGAGGTCTCCAAGCGTATGCTCGTTACTTTATTCCAATAGACGTGCTGACATTTAGTTCTTTAACATTATTTTTAGCCAAACCAATAATTTTATCAACATGTGATAAAAACACAAATAAGACAACTTTTGTAACTCGTTATCCTAATTGCAAAAGTAAACGACAAAAGCTTGGTCACATGTTCGCGATAAAAGTTTTGATCGAGAGAGTACAGAAAATTGATCTAGTCAGATATGTTTCTAAATAAAGCAGTGCTAATATGACCATACTCTAAGTTCAAACAGAAAATCTAAAGTACATGCAATTAATTTTATAAGCATAAATTTATACGTTATTCTGAGGATATTTTATTTTTCGCAAATTCGTATATGTATATAGCTAGAATAAGGTTCATTATAGTCCATAAGATTGTCTGATTCATATGCAGATTAATATCCGTATTCGAAATACGACCTATAAAGCAAGAATGTAAATTAGATGACACCTGTCCTCCGTGCAAATAAATACGTCTCAGTAATTCAGGCGAGTACTGAAGAGTTAACGCTAACTTTGTAGGATTTTGCTTTGAACACTTGAGGGGAAAGCGCTCTATGACTGACAAGAAAGAACTGATAACCTACAAACTGCACGGGCAACCGCAGCCGTAGAAGAAAATCTTAGGATAGCTGACAGCACTGCCACTGCTGATTCATCCAATTCCTGCGATTATTCTCAACAAATCATAAACACATTGCAACATTATATTTCATTTTTTGTGATTGAGCTGTCTACCTTGCCTTCGCTTGACGTAATGATATCAGTCTTTATACACTATGTCACTATGCTTTTTCTTTCACGTTATTGGAAATACTCTCTATTAGAGACAGCAGCTCCTCTACCTTCACCACCTTTCATCCAGCTGAAGCCCACGTAGAGCGTTATGGTCATTTTAGGGGTGTGACTGTGGGTATACACCACCATCCTGTTCGATTGCGCACTGCAATATAGGCTTTTGTGTAGAAGCCACCAGAATGTAGCGACGCAACGGACCGGCAGCACTGATGTGACAATTTACAGAGGCAGGGAAACATTATAACACAGCGCTTTCTACCAATCAGAACGGTTGCGCCACACCTTTGAGCTGGAACCGACGAGCAACAGATGCACATCTTCGTGCAGCGGGAGCTTGTACAGCACCACATTGTCATAACTGAGATCGCCGTACCACATGATTTATCGCATTGATGATGTTCCTGCGACACCTGTTTCAGACCAGATCATCATGTTGGGCAAGTGTGCAGCCCGTTATATCCACGAACGCGTAGTCAACCCATCCACAAAGCAGCCTACACTGGTTGAAGTACCAGCTCGCCAATAACAGTGTCATTCGCTGCGTGGCAGAACACGGCAGCACCTCCTGTACGAAAGTATTCTCACCACACAGATCAGCAGCCATAAGCCTTAACTACATGATTTTTGGCAAGTGGTGATTAAAATACTAAAGGATAAGTTGAAAAAACACTGTCACAGTTTCGGTTTATCAACCCCAACATCATGAGAGCAACTCATCAAAGATAACACTTCAATTTGTAGCTACATTGGATTTAACAAAATCTCTACTAGGCAGATATATGTTATTAGAAGAGTCGTTAAAGAGGAAGAGATGACCCTTCAGACAATGCTGTACCAGAACAAGGTAATCCACTCTATTAGGGGGATGCTGATGAACCCACACCGTTCCTGAGACTAGATCCTCCAATCTTGATGATTGCTGAAGAAACCACTGAAACTCAAACAACTTCGCAAAATATTTATTTTATCCCGTAAAAGAAAATGCCATTTATCCCTCCCTCATAATTTCCCAGCGCGTAAGCAGGGCAATGACCATACTTTATGTCCTGACGACCATCCTTCACCGGGTGTAGACCACATATAATCGCTAGTTGAACCCTGATATTTAACAGACTTTCTCTACTGGATTGCTTCTGTTCAGTCTTTATCCTTCCTTGCATGTGGAGGAGTACAAGTGGAGAGCCCCATACTCCTTTATGGCGGGTCCCATACTACCCACTTAGCTTTCCTACACGCCGGAATAGAAGAAAGTCTTTTTGTTGTTCAACTGCTTCCTCAGTGGACTGTTACAGTAGTTGGCTAAACAAAGAGACTGTAGTTCTGATCTTGTAAGTGACCCGAGTGGCGTGGCTTTTAAATGGAATGTTACACTCAGGAAACACCGAAGAGCGCATGAAAATCACAATATACTTAACGCGTCATGAAGTACCAGCTTAAGCGTTTACAAAGGAAATTCGACTCCGATATGGGAAGGCACAATACCTCAATATTCTAGGAAGTAGTTCAATGCAGTTCAACTTTTTTGTTGCTAGAATATTACATAAGCTAATTTTATACAGACAGAATTTCAATTAATAACAAGGACCTAATGTAAGAGGTAGTCAGCGAGGGGAAAATGCAGGTAAAAATACGGATAAATTGTAAATAGTCGCATTAGATTAAATCTGGGATGACATAGTGGGTCCTGGTAACTCTCTGGGAGGGAAGAGAGCTCAAACTATGTGAGGTGAAGATGAACACTGCAGCACTTCCCCGTTTCAAAAATGGACCTACGCCTGCGTCCCATTAAAATTGCATCAATTCACTTAAAGCGAGTGCAGCTCTAAAGTTTAGGAAGTACATGGGTGTCTGGATGTATACGGAAGCGTCGTTCGATGTTGGTTTATATGCAATTAGTACAATTAATTTTGACCTAAATTAGTTCAAATTTTATCACAATAAATCCAAAGCCTTAAGTGGTAGCTACGTTTCTGCACAATTTGCTGTTAAACCATGGGAATTCTAAAGTCAAGAAGTTGTATACTTGTTAAAGTTTCTTGATCTCTGAATTTGGAGGTAGCATGAACACAACCAGGCAACAAGATAGCTTATACACAAACATCATGCTTTCAAGAAACGGAAAATGATTCATTGGCACAAAGTAGAACAATGACTGAAATCACAGTATCCTTCTTAGAACATTATCTTTACTGTAAGATGAGAAACACAGAGTAAGTTATCATAACACACTATTAGTTTATTATATTGAACATGGTTTTGCAGGTCAAAAAGAAATGTCTGACAGTTGACCCGTCATTTTTCATTCATGACTGAAGTTGCTGCATTACTGAAGCCAAATGTTACCTTTGCCATATCTTATTTTTCTAAGAGATGTATTCCTTTGTAAACATAAAGAAATCGGTTGAACATGTTAACAATATGGTCAATGTGTTAATTTACATGACGTATAAGGCATATATCGGCAGACAGCAAAAAATGTTTTAGATTTTCACGAATTATATTGTTGCCGTAAAAGCCAGTTACAAGAAATATTACCATTGTCAATAGTAATGCATTCCCACCCTCAAGTACGTAGACACTGTTCAAAGGGGAAGATTTAGTACTTCATAGTGTTACTTTTAACTCTTAGATTATGGTTTCACAATGTAATTACAATGTAGTTGCTTGCGATGATTACTCATTAGCTTCTAGGAGCACTCAAATAATTTGTATGAACTTTCGTCGTAAATATGTTACACGATACAGTTGAGTTGGGAATAGTGTTTACGAATTGCGAAATTAAACACTTGAATAAATAATCACTACGCATTGGCTTTCTAGAAGCACAGCTTAAACAAGAAAAACGAAATGGTGTGCCAGTTTCATTTGTGGACAATATTTGAATACTTTGAGTTCTCAAATGAGAATTTCAAAGTCACGAGAGAATATCATCTAAAACAGAAAAACGGTCATATTACCTAAAAACCTGTTATAAACGTGACATGTTATGTAATTTTAGTCATTATTATGTCCTATTTTTATGAAAATCTGGATGCTGAAATGCGTGGACGAATTATACTTCTAATATAATGTTCATATTATTTTTCAGAAAAATCTTTTAATCAGGAATGGGTTATAACGTTTTCTTTAATCCTAAGTGTTAGAACACCTTGTTTAAACTAATGACAGAATATTATTTTCTAATCGTTATACAGTACAAATGCACAGCCAGCTGTGGAGGAATGGGATTGTAAATCCAAAAGAATTGCGAGTCTGGTTTCCGCTACCTCTGGTTGAAAGATTCAAAAACTTAATCTTATAGCTATCACTGAAAACTTTTAATAAGGATATTCTATCACATAAATGTATTATATGTAGCTCAATGCATTTCTGGAGTTTCCATTTTAACTTCTGCATTGCTGCTCTTAAGATATTCAAAGAGCTACAAAAACTGGAATTTTCATGAGACAACGGTTTCATAAAGTATAAGCTGGTGCATACGGATACTACTATTTTATAAGAATAATGTCCTTTTCTGCCCCATTTTCTCCCTAGCTGCCTCATTAGTCGTGTGGGGTTATCACCTCATCCGCCACACAAAAGCCACTACTCAGGAAATGAGTTACTAAAGCTTGGAGGAAAGAATCCTAAGTTAAGGGAAACTTAATACCTTCCGCAACAAGCATGGAGGTTCTTTGCTTGCAGACTGCTGACACTTCAAAGAGTGCACTGAAACACAGTTTAATCTCCAATTAGTGGTCCATGTTTTCCATTTTATAAGATTCATTTTTGATACACTGGTAGGGTTGCTTCCATTGGGCGAGTTGACAACAAATAAGGTGAGGATGGAAATATGACCAATAAATTTATACTCTTGCAGCAAAATGGAACTTTCCCTTAGTACAACTTTATAAATACCTTAGAATTAAAGTTTTATGTGACTTTCCAAACTGCAAACAGAAGTGCCAGATTACACTTACTAGTTACAATAGGTTTCTGGAGTGTCATTTAACTAGTATAAGTAGCAGTGGCGGCATTATTTATTTAATAAATAATTTATTTAACTAAACTCTCGGATGTTCTTGAGGACGACGCATGTTCAATAGGAAAATATTGGTTTGACAATGCATTCAAATTTAATGAAAAATACTCAGAACCTCTGTCTCTCTTTGACACACACATACACACACACACACACACACACACACACACACACAATCGTTCGCTCTTTCTCTAATACGTAGTATTTTAAGCAACATTTACACAAGTAATATATTTCTTAGACATGTGCCAAAGCTTGCCCAATTTTGACTGTTCAGTAATAATTTACAGCATGACATCCTCTCTCTTTTGGAAACTAATAATTCCCCCTGTAATAACCTTTCCTTTTTGTACGCATGCTGCCAATAAGTATGTCCAATATCTTGCTTTCAGCATAATAAACATCTCTTCCTCTCAGTGCAATATCGTGGAGACCTCGCTGTAACTGCAGCTTGAGTGCAACCCTGTCTTTCTAAAGCCTTTATTTATTTGGTAAAGTGCTAAAAAGTTAGATTTCTCTATCTAATAAAACTTACATTTTCCCTATCTTTAATTAGACAAACAAATGCATGCAATTTACTCATTGAATATCATTCACCAGAGTTAAATTGTATTTCACCTCACGGCGCAATCCTATTTATAGTTCACATTGTATGTAAATTTACTCACATTCTTAAAGTTTCCTTCAAGTACTTTGTCTATAAGTAATATTCCATCCGTTTAGTTAATTTGTAATCAAACATTTTGTGCCTTAGGTCCTAACTCTGCGCCACATAATGGATACAAGATATGTATAAAACTTTTGCTTTGAACTTTGAAATTCCGCAGTTCAGTTATTGGATTGCTGTGAATTTTCATTCCTTCTTGTTTGTTTTATCAATATGTTTTCGTATCCTAGCAGCATTTAAACGTTAACTGCCAATTATCTCGTTTTTGCAAACTAAACAAGAAGCTTTTATTTGCACTAATAACCTATTTAATGGAATCATTCCATTCCACCGCACTCGTTCCATATTACAAATACGTTCAGGTTTGAAGTAAGCAGACTGAGTGCTGTGCTTCTCAACAAATAAATAATTATGCCCCAAATTGTTATTTAATGTTATTTTCAATCGTTTAAATACTAAACAGTGACTTTATTCTTGTTAGTTTGAGCCATTAACCACTGCTAATGTACGAGTATTACTGGTTTCGCCGGGTTTTCTTATTTTTGCATTTCTACCATCGAAAAGAAGAAGGCCGATTGTTAAGGTGTAATGCTCGAAAATGAGCTTGAATATTACTTAAAACCAAAAATGTAACAACTTCTGAGAAGGATAGGCGTAGTCATTGACGGTAGTTTATTGTAAACAAACAAGGGGCCTGACGGGCTGCTACTATCGGGTTTAACAGAAATGGAATGATTCTTCTTATTTTCCGTATCCCTAGTGTACCACTTATCGCGTGTTAGGGGACTCTTTTTGCTCTATCTATTAAGGGTGGGTCTGAGGAACCGAAGCTTGGGACGTGATAAGAGAGCCAGAATGGCGGATCAGCGCCCTTTAACCGAGCGGTTAGACCGCTTGACTCTCATACCAGGCGCCTACAAGGTGAGATTTGTGGTGGACATCAGGGCGCTGAGGCGGGTTTTCTCCAGGACCTCCTGTTTCCCCTGCCATCCTTCCGTCAATTGCTCCATTATCATATTTCCTTTTATCCACTTCGCCTTCGTTCCGTTCTACTTCCCTCGCTCTCATTCCGGGGTCCGAGCTGATCAACCTTCCCTTGGATTTCTCTCTCTCAACCATAGTTGTGGCACCCTCACCCGACGCTTAAGTGGCATAAGGGGTAGAGGACCTAAATGAACATGACTGTATCCTATACCCAGAGAATAAGGAGAAGAAGAATAAATGGTTCGTTTCCTTGTTTATTGAACAGTTTGAATTCCGGATATGTGAATGAAGCGCGGGATTGAAATAGACCTAGACTATATATTGAAACTCTCGCATTTGCTAATGTCCTTTTAAAACACTGGATGTCTGTGCCGGCAGGCATTGGCCGCGCACTTCAAACCTAACGCTGGTTAAACTGGTATATGTAAGTTTTGGCCTTCAACACTCACAGGCGTAACAGAGATCCAGGTTACGGGAACAGCAGACAATGAACTGACTTACAGTTACCCCATTTAACAATTCAAAATTTAATTGAATACATTAAAACTACAAATAACTGAATATTCAACAATATGTGTTCCTTTAACGCAATACAGGAAAACAAAAAGCTTCGCAATTATTAACAAAGCTACTCTAGAAAACACAAACAATTTTGATGAAACAAGCATTTAACCAAGTTAACTAGGACCCCGGAAACCATTTAACTTTAACAGAAACGCAAGCAAGCAGACATGCCAATAAGGCCAGAACTTGAAAACAATAACTTTTGCTCCCGGTATTGACTGAATTTAGCCCGTTTAGAACCCAAACAAAGCTCCCAAGAAGGCGATCAGAAAGACCACTAAGACAGAATTATTAAAGCCAACAGGTGGGACTGGAGCACTTACCCAAGAGCTTAATTCGACCTACGCCAGACACGGACTGTCTTCCCCATTCGAAGCAGTACCGTTGGAAAACCATTCGGAAACCCGCAACGCTCAAAGAGAGAAGTGGCGTGAATCCGAAGCGATCCCATGAGTAAACAGCCTCGAATCGGGAAGACAAAGAAATGAGTGTCGGAAAAAAAGGCACACGTTGCAAGCTTTGGCTTAATATAATACTAAAACTGATACCCTATAAGCGATAAGCATGTATGGTTTTCCTTTACTGAGTTCTAAAGCAAATTACATTCTATTTAATTCTAAAATTTGAACGTTTTGTACAATTACAATTATTTTTGTAATTCAAACTATTATATATGTAGTAAGACAAAGTTACAGTCTTTTCCATACTTAAAAGTGTCCAAAATGTTTTAATTTTACATTGTATGCATACCACATAACTTAGTTGATTCTAAAATAACCGATAAATGAAATGGAATTGTAATTTATTCTGAAATAATTTAAATTATTCAGACTCATGTCTTGAATATGTTCCTTTCCAAAAATAAACATCTGAAAATAACTCTCTATCATCGTGCTTGAGTTAAGAGACCATACACTACGCCTAACGCGTATAAACCAATAATGATAATTACATTGATAGTACCGCTTATAAAGATCATACTGTTTACCTGCGCAGCGACACTAGAGGTGATTAAAGTTAAGAACTCTTTTGTAATAATGAAGGGGGCACCAGTGGAATAAATTTAGGAAGTAACCCATAGGAAGCAAGCAGCTTTCTGTTCCCAATTAAAGGAGGTTATACTGAAACACAGATAACAGCAATAGGCGTTTTCGATAGGCAAGTTTTGTTGTTGAAAACAAACCATTTTTGTATTTATCCCATAAGAATCACGTTGAGAGATATGCGCAGCGAAAGTGATAACTGGTCGTGCAGAATCGTGTGACACTTTGGGAAAGCGTAGTACGGTGCGTGTGTTTTTGACGGCAGAAATGGAAGAAAATTGATGGCGAGGAAATACACATCGTTGAAAGGCAACAGTGAGCTCCTTATTTACCCTCCCTTTTAAAAATGCAGAAGTGTCTTTTTCTATCAGTCGATTCCTTTAGATATACAGGGCCGAGAGAAGTGGCTTCGGGGTAATGGGTGAGGCTCGCATTCAGGAGTTTGCGGGTTCAATTCTGTCGACGGGTCACTGATTATATTTTTCCTGGGCAGTAGGCGAATGCTAGGGTGGTTGCTCTTCTACTGCTATATCCCTTTCCCTCGTTTCTGTTTCTTGCCGTTTCCTTCTCATGTCCAAGGTTTCTTGGTGTGAGACATTGCCGTACAGCTGCCTCGAAAGCTTGCTTCATGGAAGATTATTTTACGTGAACACCAGAGGGCAGATGCTGCTTATCACCCCTTAGGCCAGCAGCTACAGTAGTTGGAGTCATAGAGCGAGAAAATCTTAGGGACACTCTGCGTTTTTGTGACCCGTATCTTGCTGCTTTTTGTAGTGTTTAACGCCCGCTTTTACTACATGCGGCTACGCATGTGTGACACTCATGATACATGATATGAAGATTGAGTACCGTTGGTATGAGAGGCGGGGTACTCGGAGCAAACCCGCCCCTAAGCCGTTTAGTCCACCACAAAACTCACATACGGTCACCTGGGATCGAACACGGACGCTTTGGTAGCTAGCTACTGTTCCTCCATTCCAGCCCTTCCTTTTGAAGAATGAGAACCACAATAAATTTACATGGGTAACGGTGTGCAAGGTATTAAAAATATATTTTAATAGCAAAACATGTGGCTTCGAAATTAGGAATAAACGTTAATTCAATTTGTAAATTTGAAATTTTTTTCACACTCACACACAAAATATTAAATATGTTATAATATAGCTTTCCTGTTTTAAACAATTATTAGGTTAATTATTTCTATATCTACATACAACTTTTAAAAATTATTTTCATTTGAACTAAAATTATTAAAACAAAATTATATGAAAGATTTTTAAAACTATTATCAGGTAAATGACATAAGATTAACAAAAGTGTGACTTTTAAAATTGCACCCTTTGGACCATTTGTCATTGAGTAATAAAATTATGCTTGGGAACTAATAACTCCAAAACTGGAAGCGATATCACACTAAAATTTAGAACCCTATAATGTTTATATAGGGAACTGCAAGTAAAGGTTTGGCTAAATTGTCTTAAAAGTTTGAAATGTCCTCTTAAAGAGATCCGGACTGAAAGACAGTGGCTTCTCTCAATTATGCAGAAGTAATACCTTAGAGGAAATATCCATGTATTGAGGTAAAGCATATATTGAAATGCTCTCAAGGAACATGCGTGTATATGAGCTGCTGTTTCAGATACAAGTAAAACTTTAGAAGTGGTCTTTGGAGCTCGTAGATAAATTCAGTCGGAGATGATAGCAGATAATCACACAGAACTCTGGAAACAATTCTGGAAGTGATTTACTGTTCGATGTACGGTTGCCTAAAGATAGCTATCATGCAAATTAAGACGAAAGCCTATTAATATGGTTAACTAAAGGAGGATATACTAGCCATTCAAATCCTACGTCCCATTTGAAATCTCAGTGCCATAATATTTGCATTTATTGAGAATTTCCATATCGTTAAACCGGTGGAGTGAGTTTTGGTACTAACATAAGTAGTTAATTTCGAGCTAATGGTCTAATAATATATCCGGTTTATCTCTGGTAAACTGTATGAGCCATTGAGTAAATTAATGTTAGTGATTATTACAATCTATAAGAAACGATTTCCCGAAGTCATATTCCTTAGACATATATACAGATTGGCATTGCTAATGTAGGTATTATAAATGCCATTAATTTTAAACACAATGCGATCCAGCTCTGCTTTTATGTATATATCATACAGTAGGAATGATGTCTCAGTCCCTTTAATATTTGTTTTCTTTGGATCCATTTCTTTCCATACGTTATACCTCTTCTCCTACAGCACCAAACCAAACACAAGAGCTTCAGACTGTATAATATCTATACATGCCTTTCAATTCCCTCCAGTTTGCCTGGCCTCGCTTTCTACAGGATTCAAGGAACAACTGTGTAACTATAGAATCTTCTGTACTCAACATAGGTTCATTCCAGCGAGATACATCTTTCTGAAAGTATATGTCTTACATGAATATATTTGCAATAACCTTTGTTGTTAGTCTGACAGAATCAACAAAAGAGTTAATGGAGAAGTATGTATATGTAGGCACACCACGATCAAGGTAATCACGGAAATGGGTAGAGTTAGAATGTGAAATACTGAAATGAATAGTATATCCTAAACCTTTGGGATAAGGTAAGTTCTGTATAGTAATGTTGCACGACTTAAAATTAATGACAATAAAAGTACGGATAATCCTGAAACAAAGTACTTCAAATGATCCTTATTATTTTGTACCTTCTTCAGCACCGAAAATTTCTGTCATTTTGGTAGAGCCAGGCTGAAAAATTCAATGCCATAGTCGGGATTTGAAACACGGATCTTCTGGTTTCCGTCCAGCGGCTCTAACCATTTGAGCTACTATGGCCAACGTGCCAACATGACATTAAATTCTCCAACTGACTGGCGTTTTTCCCGGTAAACCGCAAGGAGTTCTCATAAACACATGAGACAACTACCTCAATGATGACTTACTATGCTGTAAGTACTCAAATGGTTAGAGCGGCTGGACGGAAACCAGAAGATCCGTGGTTCAAATCCCGGCTATGGCATTGAATTTTTCAGTCTGGCTCTACCCTTTCATAGTGTATCCTATACACGGCTAGTGTGAAAGAACAATTAATTTCCATTTCTGTCATTTCTTACATCTGATTTGTTGGTTAATATTTCCTATCATCCAAGCTTCCAAATGGTTTGTTTTATCTTCTTAATCATCTTTTCCATCCTAACCCCAGCTTTTCTATTTATCTTTTCTATCCGTTGCAAAGTTTCTTCTCCATTTCAAAAAATCAAAAAATTAAAATTATTTTCACACTTCCCTGCAGCCTCACAACTTGCGAAATTTTCGGTGCACATTCTTTGGAAAGTATTTCACTGATTTCTTTAAAACGGCATAGAAGTTGTTTATTTTTCTTAGTTTTACCTTTCTAGAATACTGCATGTAGTTATTTTAGGTATCTCGTCTGGCCTAGCGATAGTCATTTAGGGAATTTAATTTCGTGCCGTCATTTTGCCATTCTCTATCCACTCTTGACAGGTGATTAGATAAAAAGTACCAAATACACGTGTTTCAAAACCTAACTACGGTTCCGAATTATTCAATTTGATTTAATCTTTCCAATTGAAGTCTACATACAGCCGCTTGTGAAAGAACAATTAATTATCAGTAGTGGAATGACCTAGAACACCCGAGGGGAAGAAAGTAGCACACGACAGTAGTATGCACAAGAACGAGTTGGACTCTAGAGTTTGTAATCTATATACCACATAAACACACAGAAGGGAAATATTGCCTCCAATAAGTCGCAAAGTTGGGTAGGTAACATTTTGACACCGCCCTGTTCCGAAAGGTGAAATCCTAGATAATGCTGCGCATTAGCTCGGAGTTCTTCGACTTCTAAAGTCCTATTATTCACTTTTGCAGGTTGAGGAGAAAACTTTCAGATAAAAACTGTTACCTTGGCAACTTTTTCCAAGAACCACATAAAGAAAATCCTACCTCTAGGCCATCACAGTGGAACTTTGTATTTCAGAATACTCATGACTGTGACAGTCTTTTGAAAACCTCAGAAATACAAGAACTCGATACACAGCGTAATATCCGCCAACAAACGAGCATGCGTATGCTTGTTTAATGGCCTGTACGAAGAATTGTGATTTCTAACATTCTCTCTTAAGCATATTCTTGTAAAATGGACTAATTATCTCCAGGTAGTTTTAGACCAATAATAAAATAAATTTGGCTAATACTTGTTTCAGACACTCATGCACGCTATTGCTGCGATACACTTTTTTGATTGAAGGTTATGATGATCAGTAAGTTTTTTTTAAAGTTGCTAGTAACCTAAAATGTTATTTACATGGGAATTCCTGTAGTTACTGGTATCGTTAGTCTTCATGACGCTGCAAGCAATAATGCATGTTTAGAATGACATAACTGACCATGAGCGGATCTTACTATGATCAGGTATCGGATCTCAAGAGCTTACTCTACGGTAGCCTTATTCATGCGCCTTCCGAGGGAACGGAATTTGCATTTAAAGTTACAGATCTCCATTGCTACGCTAGCTAGAATGCTTCACACCAGTGCTTCAAAGAGCAGCAAATTGCAGGTTCTAGTCTCACCTCTTGCAGAGGTATTAATGTGTACATAGATATAGGGTATGTGCCTAAGTAAACGGTAACAATGGAGGAAAAGTGGAGGGTTTAAAACAAAACGGAAACCTAACAAAGAATTCTAACATTGTATGGTACGGTATGGTCTATAGTGGAAAATAAAGATGTGAACATGCGGAATCCTTCAAAGATCACTATAAACTTTAAACTGCTACACATATTAAAATATTTCAGATATAAACCCCTAAAATAAATAAAATAGAAATAAAGTATAACATAAAAAATAAAAGCTAAATCACATATTGAACCATTAGGGTATCGTTTTATTTTGTTTACTTTTCAGTTCAGCACTACGATGGTGACAGTTTTATTGAAAAAAAAAAAAAAACATTGGTAATTTTATTCAAATGGCTATAAGAATTTTTATATTACAAATAAAGACACTGTCGCTGAATAATAGAGTGCAGCTCTTTCTATCCTATTATGAAAGTAACAGGAGATTTTCTTAGAGTAAGAGAAAAGTTTAGAGCTCTTTAATGATTTATGAGCAAGCCCATATTCCATTCCCTATTATGGGGTTTAATCAGGAAGTTTGAAATAACTGATTCTGTGCTGTTGCGAAGAAATTTGGAATGCCAAGGATAATGGATGATTTAGCTGAAATTTTTCATATAAATAATAAAATGGGTATAATAATTATGGAATTAGTAATGTTGCACAGGTATGAAAGCAACATCCGGTGAGGAAAACCACAGTTTGGGAAGTTCTAAGTATACCTGCATCTTAACTGACGTCCATATACGTTGAAGAAAAACATTGGCACTCAAAGAAATCAACAAGCGGAGCGCATGTGATTGTGCTGTATTTGTGCTACCAGATATTCAGATAAATAACTACTGTAGGCAAGATTTCTTGACAACGAAGTACACTTCTCTCTTAATGGTAGAGTTAACACCATTATTGGAGAATGTCTTCTGAAAATTTCCCTTAAATTTTAATGCAAGATTGTCATCATGATAAAAGTTATTGTAAGGTGTGACTTTGGTTCACAATTCACTACAGTTCCTTATTTCTTCGAGGAAGACTACAGTGGAATAAGACAGACTGTTATGTAAATGGTGCGCACAGCTATGGCGTGCTAAAAGATTTTGTCATCCCTATGCTGAGGAATCACCATATGGAAAATATGATTTTCATGCAAGATAGCACTCAAACTCATACCCGCACCACTGCCAAACAATTAATTATCCCTGTATTTGGCAATCGTGGTTTGACACTTTCCAGCAGAGTGGCCGCCCAGATCTCTAGATCTTAATCCCACCGACATTTTGTTGTAGGGTTATCTTGTTTTCCTGACCATTCCAACAAAACGAGAGAGGCAGCTATCATGCAAAAAATTTCTAATGTTCCAAAACATAATCCGAAAAGTATTTTACATGCAGTCGCAGAAAGAATGGTGCACGTTTAACAGGGGACACCACCGCACGTTTCATAAAACTTCATTGTTTGTCCAATATATAACTTCTTTTGTGCTTTTCTATGTCAGATATTATAACGTTATAAGGTTTTAAATGTTGGAGAGTCTTTTGAAAGACCTTATATTTCATTGCTTTACTGTGTGTAGTTATGTCGTATACTACAAAAAAGATTGTATTTATCATGTTATGTTTTACGAACAAAATCTGCTGTGGATGGTAAGGTTGAATTTATTTAGAACGTTTGTGGTATTTGATGCAGACTCCCCACAATATCTTGGCATTCTATAAATGCGCTGACTACTGCTGCGGTGCTGAAGTATGCGATTCGTTTTTCAGCGTATACGTGGGTAGGTGTAAAAATGGACAACACCACTTATGTAAGTTGGTTAATAAATATATTTGAAGCAAATTGCCACATATCTGAGGTTAAACTATTGAGTGTTTCTAAATCTTAGCTCGAGAAACCGTTACTTTTGAAGTAGTAAATCTTCTAACGCCTGACACATCAATATTTTGAAACTTAAAAGAACTGTTTCCGTAACAACAATGAAAAGCGTATGTTGTCACAATAGCAGAAATTCTAATCGAAAAATTCTCTTGCAGCGATCACGAAATCTGTATAAGCCAAGATTGTCTTTAGGTACTCCGGACTTTCGATTATTGATCACGCTAGCACTAATGTAAGATAGTAAAATATGTTGGAATATACAGGGATTTTAGAATTACACGCTTTTTATCAACCTAAGTACCGCCTACAACCTCAATTCCCACCAAAGTTTCGTTCCAGATTTGAAGCCACTCATTTGTCTGTGACAGTTGTTTACTTAGTGTCCTGCTAAATTCTCATAATTCCTCTAATATTTATAAATTTCATATCGTGCCTATGTGACTTAGTAACTGCACCTGATTTCTGGATATTAGTGATCGCGAAGTAGGTCTAGAGTTAATGTTTATTTTAACGCTTAACTTTAACAAGGGACTTAACTAATGATATTTTGTCATGGTAAAATAGTGTTAGGATGAGTATTGTGTATGGTTAAAGGTTACAGTCTATTTAGTAACTGGAAGCGTAGTTAAAGGATAAGGAAATCAGATTGTAGAGCAGTACGGTAGAGTGAAGTGGTAGTACAACAGTAGAGACAATATCGAGTTCTATAATATGCCAATTTACTATATCCTAAATATTGAGTTTAAGTACAAGACACTACCGAAGTGTTGAAGAGACATAGGGGTGAAATGATGATAACGATTACATTATTAAAAAAGTACCCAAAGGCTCTTGCCTTGGATATGCGTGTCGAGTACGTTAGAGGATGCGTGTAGGGGAGCTACCACTAATGGCGGCATGAAGACCCGGTTCCAAGATCAGCGTGACATCCGGAAGGACACCAACTAGAATGACCCACGATTGCCGAATAAGCAGTCGTTAAATACTTCCAAAATGGCGTCTTACTGACAAGTTGACAGTCCCACCTACAAACTACAAAAGTACATACTAAGCAACCTAGAGCATTCCCATGAGTCTTAGGACAATTTGATTGACATAGAATGCTGTTTCTGCAGCCGATTCAGCGTCAAGCTACCTGCACGTGGTTGACATGAGTAAATAGGGAATTGCTTTCATTAGCTAAAATCATGCGAAATCTCGCATTATGCTGTTCTCATGGTTCAGCAGAAATGAGGACTTTGGATGGTGCAGGGGAGTGAAGTCGGAGGAAGTTAGCGTTAAATAATAACGCTCTAAAACCTATTATGCTTCTATGCATTCCTCGACCATACACGTTACAATATGAACTTTGCTTCTTGCATTATACATTAACTGTAGCACACAGGAATTATTTGTTGGCATTATTTATTTTTCTTTCATTTGTGTACAAAAATCATGATTATTACCCTACAATTATTTGCTCTCAGTTATGAACGTCCTTGCAAATCAGCAGTATTTAAAATTTTAGAAGAAGTTAAGGAGATTCGATCCGTGTAAAACAACAAGAGACATTATAACTGAGGATAAAGTAGGTAATGTAGAGGTTTTCATGGACGGAAGTGCAGAGATACGTTGCCTCACATTACACGTTAGTTTTGACAGAA
Organism: Mantis religiosa; assembly: GCA_030765055.1. Classification (NCBI taxonomy): domain Eukaryota; kingdom Metazoa; phylum Arthropoda; class Insecta; order Mantodea; family Mantidae; genus Mantis; species Mantis religiosa. The sequence goes on along the minus strand of CM060948.1, from coordinate 102,211,226 downwards.
TAAGCTTCTTGGTGTGTTATTTTAAGCATTTCTGCCTCAGTTCATCCAGTGTAGGTATGTAATGTGACAACAGGTACCAGTTCTGTATAGAGCCAGAGGGTGCTATTTCAAATAACTCTAGAAAGAAAGGTATACGTAACCGTTTATGTTGTTATCTAGGGGAATAATATAATGGGTCATTGACACAGTTTTTCTTCAGTTTTGTGTCGCACACGATTGATTAAACAAGTTGCTGACATTAAAATAATACCACATAATGAATCTTGTGTGCCGAAACCTCAATATCCCATTTAACCGTAGAAATAGTCTGAACCACAAGCCGTGATATAAAGTGATGAGTGGTAAACAACCATTTGTGGACGGAGGATATAATGTTCCTCCTTAATGGCATTTGTATTAACAGAGTTGCAACTACTTATGAGAAATGTGGCTCTAAAAACTTACATTGATGTAAGAACCCTACAGAGAAACTTCTGCTGTGAAACAGGTTGCATTTACCAAGGAGTTTATTTTCTGTTTGAAAGTGAGGCGGTCCTTGCCCGTTAGGAAGCTGGTTGAGTCCTCCCAGCACTCAACACCTCATAAAGTAGGGAAGGTGACGGGTGAGGGTTATGGATGGAGGAGGTTTACTGGACAGATCGGGGTTTTCCTCGGAGTTCGCTCTGCATGGACTCTCTTCTTTGTTCCAGGGTGTGGGATACATCCTGACTGGGTGTGGTGTGATTAGCGAAGAAAACACCTCGACTGTTCCATGATCGATTTATTCACAATTGTAATCAGCTACCTCACTCGCCCCCTGGAAAGTCGCTGTTTGCAGACTCTTGTGAGGTGTTTGGCGGTAACGATAGAGTTCTTTACACGTTGCCGCACTTGTATATACGTAATATGACATCACTACGCCCCGACCGAGAGAGTGTTTCTGTTATCAAACTCACGAATCCATGTGTTGTGTATTCGATGTACTCTTGCCGCACTTATATGTACGACGTGACTTCACTATACCCTGACCGAGAGAGAGTGTCACCGTTATCAAACTTACGAATGCGTCATCTCCTGGATTTCCCCCTCTATCGTTACATTTTGAATTTTTGTGTGAATCACGTGTGTAAGTTCTAAACTGTAATTGGTTGGTTTCAATTTCGAGTTTTAACCGTCGTACGAATTTTGTATGTGCACATGACCGAACGTTAGTAGAAAGTTTCCCACAACGTCCACTTAACTCCGAAGCGCGTACGCTGCGAAAGTTTAGGAATTCAGATAATCTACGACTCTATTGTATCGATCACGTACGTATTGGCGTGAAACAGAGTACAGGGCGACAGAACGACCCTCCACATGGTTCGCAGGCTTTGTTCCTAGGGTGAACTTTGTTATGAAGAAAGCCGACCGACCTGTGTTCTTAATCTTGAGGGACCTCATATTTCTGTTTCTCTGTTCATCTACATTTCTAGTCCATCAAACACTTCTTATTATATATATGCCCTATCTACTATAATGCGTTTTTCTGTGATAGCTGTGTATTTCCTTTCGATGCAAAATAATCAGTATAAAATATCTATGCTAACCTAATATTATTTTGATATAACATTGTTTAAGCGACTTTATGGACAAGGGGAACCGTTACAAAAGGAAGCAATGGTACATATATAACTATTTAATTATTTATTCCAATTTTTCCAAGGAACTAGATGTACATATAATGATACATCAATGCAACTGTGGTTGCGTTACTTGGTGTGCAGTATGTAGCGCAACCATAATTGCACGGGTATATACTTATATGTATATAAACAGCTATTTAATTATTTATTCCCACTTTTTTCAATGAAATAAAGTATGTTTCAACTTCCTATTTTCTGCAATTCCCATAACAGAAAACCAACTAAAATTTTCACTAGGTGTTTTATTAAATATATTTTGAAACTATAGTGAAGTTTAGTGAACGGTTTATTTGTATGTTACATTTATTTTTTGCTACTGATAAATTTAGAAATAAAGTCCAGGTTACTAAGAACTATAAAATAAGCAGCTATAGGCACATAAGCTGTGGATAAAGAAAGAAATTAAGTAGAAACAAACATTCTTATTTACGATGGAAAATAATTTCACATAGTTTTAAACTTTTTGAAGGATCTTGTAGTAAACAGGGTCATTTTGAGATTCTTCTGTGTGTAACTCCTGCGCATATCAGTGAAGAATGATTTGTGAAGTATGACGAATGACATCTCTGATCCATGTCAAATGCAATACAGTTCTTCGGTGAATTGCGCTTCAATAAGTGTTTCTTCACCAGAAAGCTTTTTAGAAATTTGTCAGTGGGGGTTGTAACACGAAGTCTGTTTATGGTACATGATTGAGTTTGTCAAAAGCAACTTTTTCAATCCTGTGTTCCTCAACGACTGGTTTACAAACAAAGGCTCATTTACGAAGATTTGGAACGTTTGCTTTCCCGATATTATTCGTTCGTTCATTCGTTCGTTCGTTCGTTCCTTCGTTCGTTCTTTCGTTCTTTCGTTCCTTCATTCGTTCGTTCGTTCGTTCGTTCATTCACGTGCAAAACATTAACGATCGTAGCAAGTTTGATGTAGCGTGGTTTCAACTAGTTCCGTGGTGGGCTAATCGAGTTTCCAAAGAGTTACAATTGTGTACACACAAGACATTAAGATTGATTTACAATTGAGATATACAATACGTTCGAGTAGGAATTATATCAAACTTCCCCTACACATGTTGCATTCCCTCAACCAGTGACCAAGGCTGAGAGACATAGGTGTAGTACTCTGAGGCGGATGAATGTGTACACCTTTTGATTTCCTGTAGTTAATATCTGAGCGGTGCCGTCACTGAAAATCAGTAAACAATGGTAAGTGGGTCATTCTGTCGCAGCGGGTGGAGGGAGATGAGTTCTACCTCCGCTCTCTTGCTTTTACATGAACACCTCTGTTGTAAACCGAAAAAGAATACTTAATTTACTTACTGCAAACATCTGTTACAACTCTCATGACCATAAAAAGAAAAGAAAAGAATTTATTGCTACAACACGTGGTTTTAAGGTATGTACAAGTACATAGAATTTAAATTGTCTCCTAAGTTATACTTTAATTTTTGAGTATACAAAATCTTCGAGTTAAGAATTTGGGGTATCCAAACCCTAAAATTTCTCCATACGTCAGTGAAGTGTGGGAAGTGTGTAGGACATATCTAATTTTTAATTGCCTTCAGTATGTACAATAGCTATAATTTCCAAAAAAAAGTGATTTACCAAATGGCAAACGCGTAATCCTATAGATTTCACCGGCTATGTCTTGTCGTTCAAAGACAATGTCGCTATTACTATCAAATTTTTTTCTAATAATGGATAGTTTCTTTTTCCAATAATCATCAAAAATTCTTTAGTCTCCTCAGTTACAAAATGGTCATGAGACAATTCCATCTGCTATATCTGCAGTGAATGTGCTGCAACTGACACACTCATCCTTGACGAAAACATAATTGTTGTTGTGCATAGTTTCCGATACGCCTCGTCAGTTCTGTCAACTTGGGTCCCCTCTACCATTTTGACTTCCATCTAACGATAAGCTCTACTTACATTGCTAAAGTCGAAGGTTCTTATCTGACCATAGGGTACCATTGTTCACTCGGTAACTTGCTAAATATGAAGAATAATGTTGCGTTCTCACTTTCACAAACCTGTCTATATGTCTTTCTTTAGTATAATACTTTGAGCTCCTGGTTTTCTTTTCAACGCGATTTCACTGCAACCTTAATTGTCTTACCTATAAAATTACTTTAATTTCGCTATCAAGTTACGCTCAGGAACGTTTAAAATGATTATAATATAAAACCCACCTTCATTTTAATTACAATTATTAATCTTCATAGCTACACGTCCGCGCTCCGGGGTGCAATTTAAGCGAAATGAGATACATTTTTCTTGATATTTCTTCTAACTTTATGATCAAGCTCCAATTAAATGAAGTGTTGATCAGCGAACACAGGTATCCAGAGATAAGTTGCCTGTTATGCGTTTTTATGAATTTGGAAATTTACAGGAAAAGTGCCTGTATAAGTATAAAATTATAAACATCATTTACTTTCTCCTGGATTTATTAGTCAATATCACGCTATACAACGGTTTTGAGAGGTTTACGATTGCGGCATTTTAATTTTGCGTCAACCTTAGGGAATTTGCAAATTTCATTGACTGTTTTTGTGGTTGTTGGTGTTTCATAGGTTGATTCATTAGTGCTGGGACTTTTCTCAGGTCGTGTCCTCGGCTGTTCATCTGCTATTGTTTAGGTAGAGCATGTTGGATATGGAGTTCTCAGAGCAGTGTGACGAGAGACAATATCAATAAATTGTAGACTAATTGCAGTTTATTCGAATATTTACATAATTCATTATAGTGTTCCTGATGAAATATGTTTCTACTATGGATACACCATGAATTTCTTTACACGTTCACACACCTTGGATTTCGCACTGAGACTGGCTACTGCGTTTGTTTCCCGGTTCCTTTCACCTGCTTATATCTCGTTGTAAAGGCTGAGTGAATTGAACCTTACCTAAGCCTTCGTCCCGTTATGTACCGTTTGGTTTTTCTTTTGAAAAGTCTAAACAGCATTCCATTCCAGTAGTGAAAACATTTGTCCGGTGAAAATTTATCAACTCATATGTTACAGTACGTTTACATTCACATATTACACACACATATAATATTCTTCTCGTCTTTAAATTATTATTTATATTACACTTATCTTAATGAGATACTTAAAAATAATGCCTCAAAATACAATTTTTTCCATAACTTTACCAATAAAGACGTGTCTCTCAATAATAGCTGGAGTATTCCATTGTTCTTAAAATACTATCCCCCCTTTTCCGCTTAAACAGTGTTACTAGTGAAGGCTTCAGATGTAAATACAAGCGTTTAAATTGTATCATTATCGCACCACACTGCACGTAATGGGGTGATAATTTCCGACTTCACTCGTACAGCAAGCACAATTTTTCTATTTTGGAGCCAAATTTAGCTTGAAGTTTTACAAAACAGAAATGTGCACTAACTACGCTCACTATATGTATAATATGCTCTTTGTTACTGCATTTTAAGATTAATGTTTCACTCCAGGTATAAACATAAAGTTTGGAAACTAAAATAGTGATATATAGATTACTTGTTTTCCTTTCGCACTTGCCTGATGAGAATATAAAGGAACGAATGCTTTTTCTAGCGTATAACACCAGACAATGGCACTATTTTGATGGTATAATTTGATTTTGATGGCTTATTGCCCCACTCTGTACTCACAGAGAGCCAAAGCAGCAACTATTGAGTAGTACTATCTCTTCTCTACAAATACACTTTACTGACTAAGAAATAAATATATTTGAGATAGTATATGGATTTACATGGGATATCTTTGACATCAAACGCTCGAAGCCACACGAAAACATGGTTAGATTAACAAGCGAACGTTAAAATAACAGTGCGTCGTTTCCACGCGAAACTCCGCATTTGTGAGCTAGCGCCCTTAGACAGAACTTGCTTTAGCTGCACTAACCAGTGCTGCAGTTGCGTGAATGGTATACCAGGGTGGCCTGAAAAATTTCTTGGCCCGATAGTGAAAAACGACAATTTATATTTTTAATGTAGGTTTATTTTTCAACACAATCTCCTCTAATATCAATACATTTTGTCCAGCGGTGTTCCAATACCATTATCCACTCTCTGTAATGTTCCTCTGGAAGTGCTGTGAAGTACCCATTTACAGTCGCAATTGCTTCTTCTTTGGACGAAAAGCGCCTACCAGCCTAGAATTTCTTCAATTTTGGAAACAGATGGAAGACCGAAGAAGCCAAATCTGGGGAATAGAGTGGATGTTCCAGCACTTCATAGTGCAGATCACTCAACTTTACCATTGCTAAAACACTTTTGTGGACAGGTTCATTGTCCTGATGACAATGCCTTCACGAACGCTTGCATTCAGTTTGGTTAGAAGTTGAGAGTAGTATTCTCCAGTAATAGTTTTACGTTTTTTCGAAGTGTCAAACAACAACATTCTTTTGGCATCCCAAAACACTGATGCCATGGTCTTTCCCGCCGATGGCACCGTCTTCCCTTTCTTTGGTTCTGAAGAACCAGCTTCTGTCACTACCTCGACTACTGCTTGAATTTGGGCGTGTAGTGGTGAATCCATGGCGCAAAAAGCCACCTCTACTTTTCTGAAAATGCGCCATGCACTCTTCAGAAAGTGTCATACGAATGCGTTTGTTATCCATAGTGAGCATTGGTGGCACCTATGTTGCGCAAATCTTCATGCTTAACTCCTGATGCAATATATGATCATTGCGTTACTTTGAAGTTACAAGAGCATTAGGAATTTCACGCACCTTTGTACACCGATGTTCTAAAATTATGTCATACACTTTTTCAATGATTTCCGGTGTGGTTACAGTTTTTTGACGTCTTTCACGTGGGTCGCCTTGGACGCTTTCACGATCATCTTTAAAATAGGCCGCCCATTCCTTCATAGTGGAAACTGAAAAAGAAAGTTCATAATACACTTTTACAATCCGCAAGTGAATTTCTATAGGTGTTAAACCGTCTTTTAGGAATAATTTTATGACAGCACGATACTCGAATTTCTCCATTTTCATAGCAATGCACTTTCATTGCTTCAAATAATTGTCCACAGTCAACTATTGCCTTGAATGTCCTATAATTTTACATAGGATATACTAGCATGTGTACTAACGTAAGGAAAAAAGTCATGTAGGTATTGCCGCGATCTCTGGTTGAAGCCGAGAAATTTCCAGACCACCCTCGTAGATGCAATGCGTATTATGTGTTTCTTGGTGTGTCCGCATATGGGCACCCTAAACTGTGTACAGTAATACCACAGAGTTAATGCAACGAATTTCATCCATATATTTGTAACCAAGTTTCTACGCGCTGAAACATTATGGTTAAGAGTATGGAGTTCGAAATATATTTCACATTATACTTAAGGAATATACCGTTCAAGCAGTTGGCAGAGTTCATTTCCAGAGCAACAGGAGCAGTAAAATCGAAGTGAATAAGAACACCCTCCATCCATTAATCGGAGGCCTAATGATCTGGAAACTATTGATGTCAGTGTACTAGTGAATATGTATGAAGCCTAATATTAGCGTGGCTTACATTTCAGAAAATTATGGCCGCGCCGTGGCTCAGTGGTTAGACCGCTTGGCTCTCTCCAGGGTGGCCCGGGTTCGATCCCAGGCGACCGCAAAGTGAGATTAGTGGTGGACAACACGGCGCTGGGGCGGGTTTTCTCCGGGATCTCCGGTTTCCCCCGCCATCTCATTCCACCGGTGCTCCATCTTCATCTCATGTATCATCAGTGTCATCGCCTGCGGTGCCGTATGTAGTAAGCGCGGGCGTTAAACACTACACATTTCAGCAAATTAATATGACGCTAATAGTGCATTAAAATTAAATAAAATTGCACGTGAATTCAAAATTGTGTTTAACAAACGCAAGCAGGAGATCATTTCAAAGGAAGCAGACCCCTGGAATTAAAAACTCTATAAATAAATGTAAATAATATTTTGATAGTACAAGAAAGTATGGGTTTACAATTCACTGTTGCTAGCTGAAATGTGGGCCCTAGAAGCTGCTTAAATGATTGACTTGGACACTTTCTAAGCCTCAATTTTCTTTATCGACTATCTTAAACCTGAATATGACATTTTATATTGGCATAGTATCACATTTGTCGTACGTAGGAACATACAAGACGGCAATGGAATACATCACAACGCAAAGGTATGTGGATGAGGCGAACATGTTTATAACTGAGGAGGGTATGGAAAAAGGTGATGTTTGGAAGAGTGGACAATGTCAGTTCCAGTATGAAAATGTATAGAGCATCAACATTGTCCCATAGAGGAGAGAAAACTACAGCTACATAATTGCACAGCTATATAAATGTTAATATGGCTTTGTCAATGCAGGCAATTAGCAAACAAGTTTTATATGTGTTTTTAGAAGACACAAGGCGATTTCGGCCCTATTATTTCAAAGAGTATTAAAGCAATCTGTCCACGAAACATTCATGTGTAGCCAAACAAAAGTGGAAAGATGAATAAAAAAAAGACACATACAAGGTTTTCTTACTTCAGTCCGTGGCGAGTATGTAACAAGTGAAAAAACCCTGCTGCTCTGTGATTCCTAGTCAAGTCATGCATATCGTACCATTCCACATGCAGCTCTTCCAAATTTTATTTTATGCATAACACGTATGCGAAACTCGCCTATTTCAACGAGATTCTTGGAGATAGTTTTCAGAGGACTTCCTTACGTTGGTGCTCTACTGATACGATTAGGTTACTAATTATACTTAAAAATGGTATCAAAATTTAAATTCCAAAGGAAAGAGAAACAATTGCATTAATAGAACAAATTCCACGTGTCTTTGTGAGAATTTCAGAATGTATTTAGGAATACTAGTGTGTTATCGAAATCGAAAAATATGCATTTAAAATAAGCCCAGTACGGTAAATAAACTCATGGAAGTGCAAAAAATACTATGAAATTCAAAGATCACAGCTATCTGTGTGAGAAAGTAAGAGAATGAATTTTTGAAACTGACTTTGAATTCCGCGTATAGAACCGCGGCCCGTTCGGCAATGTGAAAAAATTAAGGAGATGCTTAGGTAGCCGCTATATTCCAAGAAGAACAACTTTCCGACTGAGGATTAATGATACTGTCCACATCACCTCCCCGAGTCGGTTGAATGATTGTCCACCTCTGCGCGTTAAGTGGGCGTGATGTCAGCATTCGGTGTGGTAGCTCCAGGTCCATCAGGCCTTAAGAGGCACATAATTAGATATATTATAAAACAATATATTATTAAAACGTTAAGTCCCATATATAACATGCATTGTTTCAAAAATTATAGGGAAAATAGTATTATTGGTATATTAATAAATATATTAAGGTGTTGTGCATATAGAACCGTTCATCTATATTAATGTGGGTTTATATCTTGCTCCACTAGTATAAATATATCCTTTTCTGTACTTATCACAGTATTTAGATAAGTATGGCCTTTTAACCACAATTTTTATACAGAATTTATTATATAAATGAATATATTAGCAAAATAAAAGGTGTAATTCCCATACATTTTATATTTTACTTTTTCCAAGTACATGGCAATTGGAAGAACACAATATCTATTATAGTCGAATTAAACAAGCACATAAACGATTCAGTCAACGCGGCAACTGACATACGCACATAAGTTAGGCACTACCTACATTAAACTTTCTCATCTGTTTGTGGCAAGGTAAACGATAGAAATGCTTCACTACTGCACTTTCACTATGTCACGTTTTGTAAACATATTTAATCACCTCGGAATATCAGCAAATGCTGGATATATGCAGTACTTAATGATTCCAAAATGTAACTGCCTGTGGAAATTTGCATTTAAACTGCGTGAAACATAGATATATATTTTTCATGAATTGCTCCTCTACCGCTACATTACTCATCTAAGTGTCAGTTATAATACACGTTGTTGTTAGCGAATATGCTGGAGTGAAAACATTGCAGTTATACTGCGTACTTTTGAATTTAGGCGTATATAACTGAATTAGAAAATTATGCGGCCTCCTAGTACTGATTTTCCTGGTATTAGGCGTTCGTGTAGTACTTGAGATGTAACGTCTGACAGAGCTCAGAGGGAGGTCTAGCACCTCGGCCTATTAAAGATGTTTGGTGTCCATGTGCTCAACCAATCATTCCTTGGGTGGATGGGATGAGTTGAGATGGTAATTGTTACCGGACCCATGAGACACGACAGCAAAAGTCGCCTACGGTTACAGATTCAAGCTCCCAGATAGAGCTCCTAACGTTTCTGATCTTTTCTGTTTCCATTACATTTCATTTTTACTTCATATTGGGCCAGAGAATTTTTTTGCTTATCACAGCTTAAAACAAACTCCTGTGTAAATGCCTATATTTAATATTCAAGATAGACTATAATTTTCAATACCTATGTGTGAATTGACTCCTATAATCATTGTCTCCTGTGGTTCTAGTCCTTTAAAACTCGTATCACAATTGTGTTTAGACTTACAGCCTGAAATTGGGACGGCATATTGTTTCGACTGAGTCTGCTAGTCTAAAGTAATTTTAGTAGTGTGTATCTGCACTTCATATGGCAGTGCAGGCGGGGACTTTGACGACACATGGAATTAGATTATACTTCAGAAAGGAAACATTCTATGCCTAAGTTAGGTTACTTTGCCGGCATTGGCCAATGACGAAGGCTAAGAAAACTGTAGAAAAAACCCTCAGCCGGTGAAGAGAAACCAGGTGGGATTTAATCCTAGACCTCTCAGTTACGAGTCTGTTTCTTAATTACCTTCCCCACCCTTTGATATTTTCTAACCCTCTGTTAAATATGTTCACTTGTCATTAAACGTCATCACTTTGAAGTAAAGGTAGAAACATGTAAAATAGCTTCCTTCTGATATTTACTTCTACTGTGCGGCTAGGTAAGTGTTAAGAACTGTCAGTATTTGTGAAAAATATGCGTTTCGCGTTCTTACACTGACACAGGCACCCTTTGAACGATGCATTAAAGGGTATACGGTTAAAACATTTCAGTTTATTAAAATCAGGGACAAAAATTAAATATCACTGGGCAGAAAGCAGGGTTTTTATGGGAGAACGACAGAAGGAATCGTGATCTCATAAGATTCAACACGTTAAATCAGTTATGTCATACTCCCTGTTATTACCTACTTAAAAAAGTGTAGGATCATGGCAGTTTTATATATGATGTTAAAACAATGTGTTGAATTTGATAAATTATGCTTTACAGATTACATTAATAGACAATAAGTTAGAAAGTTGAATCAGAATTAAGAAACACAAACAATACTCGGCTATGTGAACTGATGCCCTCACTGCTTGAGCTACCTTGGCTAAGTGCCCTAATGCGCACACTAATACCTGTTATCTGTTGTTAGTCTCGGACTTGACATTAAATGTTGCAACTCTGATTAATAGCGTAGTATATGTTATAGCACTGAGGGGTACAATATGCGATTTGTCGAAATCTATTGCGGCACACCCTTCTGGAGAAAGGGATTAAGTAAAGGAACTATAGGGACCTACAGGCCGCAGGCAGAAAGCCTATAGATACAGGCAGAACTCCGTAACAGCTCCTGGCTTGAAAACGCTTCCACTACTGGAGCTGTCCAGTGTACAGAGAACAGATTACACTGTTCTGCATGGATTTTATTTTTTGAAATGAGCGAGCGTTTTTAAATCACATTTTCGCACTTATTGCAAAACTGAAATCCGTTTTTGCGTACCACGTCAGAAATGATGATGATGATGATGATGTGTAGTGTTTAACGCCCGCTTTTACTACATACGGTACCGCAGGCGGTGACACTGATGATACATGAAATGAAGATGGAGCACTGGTGGAATGAGATGGCGGGGGAAACCGGAGGTCCAGGAGAAAACCCGCCCAGCGCCATGTTGTCCACCACGTCAGAAACGTTTTGAAATTCAAAATGTTATGTTTTGAATATTTTTCGTAATGAATTTACTGTGGTAATATTAATGTGTGCTTACCATTTGTTAGAAAGACCCAAATTTTCAACTTTATTGCTTAGAATGTGAAATGATATAATTTATATACTTTATATACTTTTTATATTTATTGAAACCTAGTAAATATATCTACCATAGGGGATGTAAAAGTGTGGCTTCCCTTTAAAATTAATAATTCCAAACAGTGGAGGTTCTTCATAGATTCTTCTCAAAAAGTCTTAAATGTGCATTGCTTCATAATGTAAAACATTCAAGTTTGCATTCCCGGAGCCCACTCTTTTGTTTTAAAGGAGACATGAAAATGTTAAGATTTTTTATAGCTACTACACTACAAAAACCATCTATGGCTAGTGTTTGGAGATTTCATGATTAGTGGGCTATTACTTGGTCGGCAGGTTGGGCTCTTTTGTGAATGGGATAGTAGAGCTAGGTTAGAACACCGGGAAAGGGAACAGTTGTCACGTAGGACAAATTTAACAATGGGCGAAATAAATATAAAATGTGAACCACTTATTGATTCCTCAAAAGTATTGTCATAACGTCTCCTGAAAAATTAAGTTAAATGAAACAGTTTGTGAAAACCCTATATAAGGACAGCGAGTACTTAAATACGTTTGTTACATTTCCTTCATTAGCCTATGAAAAATTTAAAGTTTCTGTATTAGTTGTCCCACAAATTCGAAAACTGATGATGGCTAGTAAGTTTGAGAACGTTATGAGTCAAGAAGTGAAAGATGCCTGGAACGCTTTAAGAAATGTTGTTTATATTTTCTTGGAAATAGAAAATGCCAAAATTATGTTAACATAATAAAAATGATGTACAAAGTTTCAAACAGGTTGGTTGCAACGTGAGTGTCAATGTACATTTTATTTATTCGCATCTAAGTTATTTCCTTGTTTATTTGTGAGATTTTAATGAGGAACAAGGTGAAAAGAATATGTAAATATGACATCAATGGAAGTAGAGTATTCTCATGGTGGTGGACTAGTGTTTGATGTCAAAACGGGACTGCTGTGAACAACATACGAGAAGGTTAAAGAGGAGGAAATTTAAAATGAAGTATTGAGTGAAGGCTATGAATCTGCTTATACTTATTAATTATGATTAAGTACTAGAAAATAACAAATTTTAACTATGGCCTAGTTTTTCATATAACATTTTCGTTGAAAGTAATGTTTATTAAGTTTCGCAAAGCTTATTTCATTTCTCTATGAATAATATGAAAACCTGACGTGATAGCAGCAAATTGAGCTTGCTCTTTGAATGCAGCGCAAAAAATCAGTTTAGGTCCAAACTTCAAATTAAAAACAGAAAATAAATGTTGAAATGCAGAACAGTGTTATAAACAATTCATCAAGCAATCAAAGCCTCTGTGACCATGGGAATTACTCTCTTCTTTGAGGTAGGATCCGCGCCAGCTATGCGGTATTGACATACACCATGAAATCTGTAAGTCCACCCGAGATCTGAGAAGAAAAGGAAATGATAGAAAAGAAATGTTGGCAGATAAGAAACCAACACATTGTTTGCTTACCGACGAGGAGAAGCTACAAAAACGCGAAGTCAGAGTGGATTGCCAAAATTAGTTAGCAATTCTAAGTTCGGAGAAAAATGTTGGAGTTAAAGATTTATCATGAAATATTGCCGGGACAGTTTAACCATGCAGATTCTCATACCTTCCTTTTATGAATGAGATTACTTTCTTTTAAAGAAAGGACTCAGTGTCATGTTTCTCACTGTTATATCTGACTTTACTGGCACCGGTATGCATCACTCTTTCACTTTCAGCGACGTTCTTCATTTATTTCCCGCAATCCTTATGTACTGTGCATTCGTGTATCCCCTTCGACTATGTGGAGCCATAAACCTGACCTAGATGCTAACAATTCATCTCTATGTGGCGCTCATTTTCTCAATAAATTTACTTATATCCCTGTTGGTGTAATGCAGAATCATAAATCATTGTTGAAAAAATAGGCTTAGAGGCGTTATAAAGTGCTATGGTAATCTCAGCAGGAATGAAAGTTAGGACTGGTTGTGCAACAATGAAGAATTCAATTGTGTTTATACTTTCAGCCACAACCGCTTTCTGTGCGGAAAATATTGTAAAGAGGACGGTCAGAATCAAGTGAGCATAGTCAAAATAGATCACGTTAATTTGGTAGCAATTCACAGGACCTGTCAACATCAGCGAAGGGACAATCTGTCATGAAACCATGTCAAACAAAACCGCTCCCCATGCCATACCTCACTGCTCTTTGGTGTTCACCAGAATTCAAAGCGTGACGCTGCAGAGTGTATTGGATTTTGCTTTTTTTAATCTAGCGATAATTTCTGATAGTAAACATGCTTCTCTGTATTCATGAATGGTTTCTGTGAACTATCTGAAGTACAGTAACTTATCGCGATGTTGCTTTTTATGTACGTTTTGGCTGCTTTTTAAAGCAACATTAGCACTGTTTTCACGTTGAAAACAAATAATTCAATTCTGATATACAGGTTCCATTATCCAGCGAAGTTATATAAAACGCTAAGATGTTAAAATACATTGAAGTTTACTTAACTCTTTTAGGACCACTGTCATCTTAGCAAATTTAAAGAATTAGCTAAACAATTACAAGACGAAAAGCTGCAATCGCAGGAACGATTCTTAGATAACATTTTTAGCGGGACAAATAATTGTTGGAGATCATTTTACAATTATGTAAAAAGACGCAGGGGAAATAAAGAGAGCATACCAGATTTTAACGTTAATGGGATAGATGTATTAAGTGATAGGGACAAAGCTAACATATTAAATTCGCATTTTGTATCGGTTTTTCTTAAATCCGACGATAGTTCCGAACAGGAAATTGGGGAGAGTGGAGAAACGATTTTTCAAATAATGGCGTCCAAATTACGCAAAAGGATTCAGATGCTTCAAAACCGAAAATCAAGGGGACCAGACAATATACCTACTGAAATATTAAAGCTTGGGGGTGAAGCCATGATTCCTTATCTTATGCTCTTGTTCAACATGTCAATTAACAACTGTGCCTTACCGGAAGACTGGAAAACAGCTATTATAGTTCTGATTTATAAAGGGGGTAGTAAAAAAGAAATAAATAATTATCGGCCAGTTAGTCTAACTTCAGTAGTATGTAAATTATTGGAGCATTTATTTGCAGAATATGTCCGAGAGGAGTTAGAAAATAAAAAGTGGTTTAATGAAGCGCAATATGGATTTAGACCTGGGTATTCGTGCGAAAGTCAAATTACTTCATTATTTCAAGATTTGGCAGATGAGGTAGATGCAGGGGGAAGAACTGATGCAGTGGTAATTGACTTTTCTAAAGCTTTTGATGTAGTGCCACATAGTTTACTTATTTGTAAACTAGCTAATACAGGAATCGACAAACGCGTAGTATTATGGGTTAAACATTTTTTTAAAGGGAGAACGCAACAAGTTAAAGTAGGTAAAAAGCTGTCCGATAGGGAAACCGTAAGTTCGGGTGTGCCGCAAGGCTCAGTACTAGGACCTTTACTGTTTCTCGTTTTTGTTAATGACTTTGCTGTTAATATTAACTGCCAGATAAGGTTGTTTGCAGACGATTGTATCATTTATAATAAAATTTGGAATACAGTGCATGAAAGCGCTCTTCAGGATGCTTTAAATGGAATCTGTAATTGGGCTGCGGCTAACAAAATGTCAATTAATGCCAAGAAAAGTAAGTCCATTGTCTTTAGTAGAACTAAGGGCAAAATTATGGTTAACACATGGGAGGGGTCCAAATTCCACAGGTGGAAAGCTGCAAATACTTGGGAGTGTACCTGGCAAGTAATGCTGGATGGGACGAACAAGTAAATTCCACATCTAGGAATGCGTGGAAGACATTACATTTCGTAATGAGAATATTGAAAAAGGGGAGCGCTAGGTCCAGGGAAATTGCCTACAAGGCCTTAGTGCGGCCTGTTATGGAATATGGAGTAGCATTTTGGGACCCGTATAGAGCTAACCAAATCGATCCATTAGAAAAAATACAGAAGAGGGCAATAAAATTCATAAAAAGAGGCAAGTATTTTGGACCTATAAAAGGAGATGAGACAGGAGGAGGAATTAAGAATTAGGCGTAAAAAATAGGTTGGTAGCATTATTCAAAGCTAATGCTGGTGTAAAGGCATGGGTGGACTTTAGTTTAAGGTTAGATAATCCGGATTATTATGGACGAAACGATCATAGGTATAAAATTAAGGGTAGAAGATACAGAACCGACGTAGGAATATTTTCTTTTGTTAATAGAACCATTGAAGAATGGAATGAATTGCCTGTAGCAGTCTTTCAGGGCTGTCCCCTGTCGCTAAAGAAATTTAGAGAAAATGTAGATGGTTTATAGTTTAACTTTTAAATTATAATGATATATAATATGTAAATAGAAAAGTAATTAGTTACGTTTTAAGTGACTAAAGTAAAATAATATCATGTTTGTATTTATTGTGTTATTGTTGTAAATCTAGTATTTGTAATTTGATCTGTATTCTTGACTCTGCCACCGGGTAGTACCCAATTGTAGTGAATAAATACATACATTTCTGAGTTTATAAAGAAAAGCTACTGCAGCTGAAATCGCCAATCACACCTGAAACTGTGTTTTAGAGCTATTTTAATTGTTTGTTTCCATAGAACTCGTAATGCAGATCCTAAAAGCTTTCTCTTGTAAATGTGTAAACAATCTGTTAGTGAACCTCAGTTTTATTCATTTTGCTCCTCTGCCTCTGAAACGCAAGTCCCCCTGCATATTTCCATAGTATATTTATTGCACTCTATTTAAAATTTTCGGAACTTAGCCTAAAGTCTCTATAGCTCCTATAAAGAACCTGTATAAAGGGTGTTAAATAAACAAAGATATTCCCAAAATATTAATATAGTTTCAATAGGAGTATTAGTAGCTCCTATTAGGAGTATAATAGAGGTGTTAATACTCCTATTATGCTCCTTCAATCATTTTTTTTCATTGAAATACTAACATTTGAATATACTGCACTATTGAAATGTTAATATATCCCATGTTAAAACCATAGCATTTTACTTTCAAAGAAGTTTCATGTCTGCTTATATTTTAACCTCTGATCTTAAGCAAAAATATATGCCAGTAAGGTGTAGTATGGATGAAAATCGGAGAAGTGGTAAATTTGTGTACAGCACTCATACTAATTTCTGCAAAATACTTTATATAAACTTTTGTTAAGCTAAATATTGTTTTTAATAGTTCCGATCAAAGTAATATTATCTTTAAACTACTATGGCGGCCAAAATTTCCATTTTTCCAAAGCTAAATTTGTTGTTATAGCCTATTATGTAAAACTATGTTACATATCGGAATTACATCTTTCATTATTTTATTCGTTCCTTATAAATTTAAATAAAATACATATATAACTCACGTTGTTTATTAAGAAATATAACTTTTTCTCCTAATTATAACTGAAAACCCTTAAAATTGTTTCTTTTTTAAATAACCAACTCTATTGTTTGCACATAATTATGTCACAACATGTTTCAAGTATTTCTTGATCTTGCTAACATTTATTTAAATAAATTGAGTAACTATAGAGGAGAAAGATCTTGCATATCTGAAAATGCCATTTAGAGGAATAGTAACTTAAATTTAGAAATGGAAAGCAAAAAGTTGTACACTTAAAGAAGAAGTCCTGAACTCAAAGGCTCTTACATTTAGAACTGTTGACTAAAAGGGAGCTAAAATTTATCTTTATGCTCAAGAGTGTGAACGTTATGTTTGTTTTTTCTCTATTAGGACTGGTACAGAACTTAGGATACGAGTTAGCTTAAAAAGCTAACTGACGTACAAGTATTTTCCTGTGAAGAAAAATTATGTAAAACAGAAAATTATCATTAATAAGACTATGCAGAAGGCTAATACCTTGGCTATCAGCAAATTTTGTTATTTAATCTATCCCTAAGCAGGAAGCCTCCTTTTAAATATTTTCCTGCATAACATAGACTGAACCTTAAAACTGTTCTGTGTGCTGTGAAATAAACAATGTACTGGAAACTTTTCCAGCAATTTGTACATAATAATGAAAGAAACTAGCAAGAGAACTATCACTATACTCATTTGTACGCGCTTGAGAGTTTGATGGAACCACCTCTGCTCTACGTAGGGCCTGTGTGTTAAATTCTGAGTACGAAGTATAACTGGAAGTACCCAAAATGAGTTCAGAATACGTAGGAACATACAGGCATAACACAGCATTGGACGGGACGGATTGTTTACCCCTGACTGGCAGCGTTTACACAGGGCATACTTAAGGAGTGCCGTCCCCCTTGCTCTGCACAGAGCCGACGAGGAATGTCCAGTAGCTAGTTGCAAGTGGTGGCATGGGACACTTCCCAGGCTTCAGTTTTGAGCGTTGCGGCTCTACTCCGCAGCAGACATTTGGTGCACGTGGTTTATATACAGCAGGCACTATGCCTTCAAGTTTTCAGGTGCGTAACGTTGCGACTACAGTAATAGTTCCCTTGTAAAGTAGCTCTATTTTCTATATCTTATTGCTCTTTGAAAATGATTGACTGCTATAGAGAAAGCTCCATTAAAATTCTAGTCGAACTCATGGTCATTTATGCAGGATTTCGATGAGTTTATATTCGTTACACGTTCCTTTACCGAATAAACAATTAATTCCCAGTGACGGAGGCGCAGTTTATTTAGAAATGTGCACCTATACATACACTTCTAGCTGATATTAATTCAAATTATATAAGATTAAATATTCTCAGATTTTTGGGAACAAATAAAATATATTTTGGTTTGAATTTATTAAATAGTTTGTGCTTTCCATTTACGTTATTGTATAGGTATATTTTAATATTCATGTAAGGAAAAGAAGGGAAATTAAAAAAACCACCAGAGTAAAAAAAAAGAAAGAAAAAAGCACAGATAATTCGTATACTACCTACCTTAAAAGACGAAATTATCGTTTCTTCACGAGACGATAATTGTCACGTTATCTACCAGTAGCATACGTAAACTTTTAGATAGGTATTTAGCATGATTAAACTATGTACTTCAGTTGTACAAGCTATTCCTGCTAAAGAGCGAAACTTTTTCGGTAAGTGGCCGTTTTCTCTTGTGACAGAGGTGTCGTTTCGAGGGGAATCGATTATTTATTGTGTTCATCGATCACGACTGCTAGCATGCACCGTAAGGACGTCTCGATGGTGACAAAGGGGTGTGAGGGTGCCCATTCAGGCATTACGGAAGTGTTGACCGGTCTCAGCGCTGTACTGTTTTTACACGTACTGTTGTGCGTGTTTGTATGGCTTGTCACGACGTCAACAATACCGCACCAGTGCGGTGGAGAGTACCACTTCCACAGTATGCCTCTTCAGTGCACAATATTTCCACTACTGAGGCTCGCAATATTTTGTTCTGAAGTGGAAGAATGAACTGACGCAGAGTTGTATTTCCTTTTTTCTGTAACGCAGAGGGAGGCTCCACGTTCAAATGCCACGCACTAGCGGTTTTTTGAGTCCCCTAGTGATGGACGCCTGAGTAAATGTATTATGTCCAAGTCAAACGTAGGAGTTGTGGAGATACAGATATAGGCTGAAATCATTACCGTGAGATGATTTCTTAAGCAGAGATGCTACATACAAATGCGGGTTTATTGAAATTTAATTTCATTCCAGACGTTCTGCGTTGCTTGCACCTGCACACTACAGGTAACATCGAAATGGTTGAGAGTGTCAGAAGACACGCTGCGTTTCTCTAATGAATCTCCAGATTCATTATTAAAATTTTGGAGGTGGAGTAATACCATTCCGTACTGTAGAGGCTTTATGTAAGTATACGGAAAAGAATTTTAATATGGAATGTTTTAATAACATCCAACAATTAAAACAAGTAGTTGGAGGAATATTGAGGGACAGGGTTTGGGATTAGAAGCAGGAGAGTATTTTAGCTCTCCGACAGGACTAGGCCTATTGCAACTGCTTATTCCCCGGAATGAAGGGATCATACGATGATGTATGGTCAAATCTGATGGAGCAACCGCAAAACAACGGGGTTCCTAATATTTCAAGGTTGAACATTCCTAGCGATTCTTTCGATTTTCCCATCCCCAGAATGCAAGTTTGAGAGAAAATGCCATTCCTGGAGATCAAGAAATGTTTCATGAACTTACATGCATCGCATATCGTAGACAAATTCATAGATGTATATAAAACTCTATCAAATTCTGCCTATTGATCTCCAAACAACCACAACAAAATTTAAGGTCAGTTAAATAATCTAGCTGGAATAAAACTCACTACTTCCCGAATAATAAATAAATAATCCACTAATAATCTAAAAGTGCAACATATATGCCTTACATTTCCCTTTTGCTCCTCCCCGATAAGCAATAAAAAGCTCCATAGCAGGAATTGGTTACAAGAATTCAAATTGTGTCTCGTTCTTCTACATTAAAATTTCAAATAGGTTTAGCCCGTGTATCAATTAACCTTTACATGAGTTTGCTGTAATGCAAAACATGGCTGCAAATACCTTCACACTTTGATCCTTTGTGTTAAATAGCTTCATATGTATAGTTAATTACAGATATTTTTAAAAGTACACATGTACTAGTAAAATTTTAATGCGTTTTAAATTTTGACTTCTGCATTATACACTTCTTTAAGACAAAAAGGGAATTAAAATGGATTAAAAAAGTCAGAAATTGTTGACATTCACATTTTCTGCTAAACAAACGAAGGTATCTCTTGGTTAGAAATTCAAATAACTCAGTAATATTAATTTTGTATTGGGATAAAGAAGAAATCATATAATTTAACGTGTATTTCGCTGTATAAGTCGGGTAGATATTCAGTTCCGCTGAGTTGGCTGTCGGAGCATCCGGGGATTCTGTGTAACGAAAGATGAAGCCGCTGAGAAGGTAACTGGACAACCTTTTATTGCATCTGAAACAGCACTGAAGGTGTCAAAAAGACCGATTAAGCTGGGTAGTACTTTTAGTCAGAAAATAGGAGAAACTACGGAACTCATCTCTGGGTTTTAGGCAGTTAAAAACTCTGAAAAGCCCATATGCGTAACGCTCATTTTTGGACTGCTATCCTGAGACTGGAATTAAGTCTGCAGACGGTGTATAGGCGAGATAGCTGTCTATTTAATGTGCAAGAGCCGAATACTTGCACATATCTCTTTTTGGGATTCAGAAGGAGGAAATTCAACCAGAACCTGATACAGTTCATTATCTACCAACGATAGACCTCTGCCATCATTTTACTAACATAGAAACGCGCAAGAGATCTACAAAGGTCACATTTTTATTGAACGTCCTCTAACGTAAATCATATAGGACGATGAATGGAATGAGTGAAATGATGTTCAAATGAGCCCACGGTTCATGGAGCTTACAGTTACCTTACATTCATCTTCCAGAACAAGAGAAAACACAGAGAAAACACTGGGAAAGAACCCTTAGCAGATAACTCTCCTCCCTTCCTCGGGGCTCTTGTGTGTGAGTCGGACACGCTACCCATACACCATAAAGGTGGTCACAAAAAGTCACAATGAAGGGCAATTTGCTGCCCTAACATATTAATTAAACTAAATTAAGTCGGCCAGTAACCTATTAAAACTTACTGTAAATGTGATACTCTCGGCTACTGGTTCGTGTATTTATGTGGCGAAGAATGACGTGCAGTGGAGCTTAGACACTACAAAATTGTAAATAGGTGTGAAATATACATGAATCCAGGAATTACTTAGAAACAATTGACGGCGTTAGGAAGTACAAAGTATTATTTTGTTGAGTGCGATTTGTTATAAATATAGTATAATCCCAATAAAAGTAACCTATCTGCTATAATCGCCGAAGCTGTCAGTGCTCAGGAAGATATGAAAGTTCGACCTCATGCAGTGCGCCACTATTTCCAGAACAGCGCTCCGTTTTCTTATCTACGAAGTTCAGTTCTAGTCACTAACCCACTCTCTTAACATAAAAGCAAAAGGATTATACTCAAGATATCATATATAATGTTCAGTAGATTATATTAAGCACCAGCTACTCCCACGTTTAATAGACAGATTCGTTGCACATATTTCATGGTCTGAAATTCCTATTTGCCAAATATTGGTCACAAATTTCTTAAAAATAAGTTCTACATAAACATAATTTTAATTGACCTATGTACCTAAATTTTACAGGGAAAAACTTTCAAGTAATAAAAATATGAAAATTTCAGAATGTTTTCTCCGCTATTGAGTTAAAAAAAGCCGACAATGCTTCGTATGTTTGGAGAGGGCAGGATACTGACAATTTTTAAGGACCCCATATCCAGAAACGTACGGTTTTGATGTTTGCTCCTGCTAAGGGAGACAAAATAAGCAAGTTTTGGAACTTGCGCTTGCGCAGTTCAACCTTGCCGGGTGCTGCCTACAGCAGCTTTTAAGATGGAGTTGTCTGAGTCCTCACAAGAACGTTAATAACAAAGTTGGGAGCAGAAACCACGCTTGTGGAATGCCAACAGTGTGGAATACAGGAACATCAATTAAATAGGGCATATTTAACTGATGTTTTGGCATCTTTAGCTCCAGATACAGGAAGTAAGAAATAAGGCACACAGTTCAACCGGGAAATACTTAAGATATGATAATGTTAAGTATCGGCACCGTATGTGCCTAAATACAATTGTCGATTATGAAGTTTCAGGGGATGTGTATACGCCCTTAAAGGCAAAGAAAGCAACAGAGATACAACAGCAGTAGTTCAGGTTAAGAATAGAAGCACAATGCTCATTTATCTCGAAAATGTAGAGTGATTGCAAGATATGAACTTGGGAATTCATCTAAGAGTTTAAGTTTTGTATAATCACACCAATAGTTTCCTGTATCCTTTACTCTCTTAAACTAGAGAATATTGGGGAATTATTGGTAACTACTCTGCCAGAGGAGTTAATGTTCTCCGAAGTTAATGTCCTGCGAATGTATACATAAGTGGACACTTGAAGCAAATTTTCAGATTTAGTCATTGACATCCTCAAACATTTGTAAATCACTGTCGATCTTCTAGTAAGGTACATGCTGCATGTGAGTCATGGTCCGACAAAAAAAAATGTCAACTACTGGGCGCTTTTCCTTCCTTCCTTCCTTCCTTCCTTCCTTCCTTCCTTCCTTCCTTCCTTCCTTCCTTCCTTCCTTCCTTCCTTCCTTCCTTCCTTCCTTCCTTCCTTCCTTCCTTCCTTCCTTCCTTCCTTCCTTCCTTCCTTCCTTCCTTCCTTCCTTCCTTCCTTCCTTCCTTCCTTCCTTCCTTCCTTCCTTCCTTCCTTCCTTCCTTCCTTCCTTCCTTCCTTCCTTCCTTCCTTCCTTCCTTCCTTCCTTCCTTCCTTCCTTCCTTCCTTCCTTCCTTCCTTCCTTCCTTCCTTCCTTCCTTCCTTCCTTCCTTCCTTCCTTCCTTCCTTCCTTCCTTCCTTCCTTCCTTCCTTCCTTCCTTCCTTCCTTCCTTCCTTCCTTCCTTCCTTCCTTCCTTCCTTCCTTCCTTCCTTCCTTCCTTCCTTCCTTCCTTCCTTCCTTCCTTCCTTCCTTCCTTCCTTCCTTCCTTCCTTCCTTCCTTCCTTCCTTCCTTCCTTCCTTCCTTCCTTCCTTCCTTCCTTCCTTCCTTCCTTCCTTCCTTCCTTCCTTCCTTCCTTCCTTCCTTCCTTCCTTCCTTCCTTCCTTCCTTCCTTCCTTCCTTCCTTCCTTCCTTCCTTCCTTCCTTCCTTCCTTCCTTCCTTCCTTCCTTCCTTCCTTCCTTCCTTCCTTCCTTCCTTCCTTCCTTCCTTCCTTCCTTCCTTCCTTCCTTCCTTCCTTCCTTCCTTCCTTCCTTCCTTCCTTCCTTCCTTCCTTCCTTCCTTCCTTCCTAAAGTAGGAGACGCATGTAGAGCAGCAGCAGCAATGTGAAAGAATAATTCATCCCTGACGTCTATCGTATTTTATTGCATTAATAAGTAAATCCAACCGAAATCGAATGTTAAAGGAAAGTTGTTTAGACCAGTTCCGCATGACTTACCAACAATTCTACACCAGTGTATCAGTTTCTAAATATGCATTTGAAACACATTATGTACGATTCCTAATGGTACGTTGAGGCGGTACATGCCCGCTAAGTACCTCGTTGAGCCCTCTCGGCACTCAACACCTCATATGATAGGATATGTGACGGGCGAGGGCTACGGATGGGAGGTTTACAACAGGTCGGGGTTTTTCTTAAGGTAGGTCTGCATGGATTCTCTCTTTTGAGTTTCAGGGAGTGGGTGCGTCCTGACAGTGTCTGGGTATTATCACATAGAAGACACCACGACCGTTGAATGTCAAGTTTATTTATAAAAGACGTCCTCTCCACTCGTCACTGTTGATGTTATCCGCACATTAGGTGCGATAGTTGGGATTTGCTCGTTGCTGTGCGCGTGACACGACGGCTAGTTTGAATCACAGCCGCGAGTGAACTTGTAAATCACTAAGGCGCGCCGAGTGGTGTATGTAGCTGTGTACACGCTGTCGTTCCTGGGCGTCGAGAGCATTACTTCGCGCAATAATAGTATTTCCGGAGGATTATTCAACAAAGGAGATTGGTAAAAACTTAATGATGTAATGTGTGCAGTTTCTTTCACTCGCTAACACAGAGTGTTCGATAAACACCTAACTTGTGTTGCTCCGTTCATTCGCGAACACGAACTTTGATGAACATTTTTTACTTGTTGCCCCATTCACTCGCCACTACAGAGTGTGTTTGATAACCAACTAATATGTGTTGTTCCTTTCACTCGCCAGAACAGAGTGTGTTTGATAAACAATTAATACGTGTTGTTCCGTTCACTCGCCAGAACAGAGTGTTTTTCCTAGCAAACATCAAACGTTGACATTGCACAAATTTCCCTTTCCTTTCGCCGAATTTTGGACACTTTAGAGGTAATGTGACCTATTACTCGTTCCTTATAGGTTGTGTTTCATCCCTACTCTTAAATTTCATCGCAATTTCTAGTTTCTGATGCATGTATTCCACACAACTTTCACTTCCCCACGGTCTAGGTAATTTAATGCAGGAGCACGTTTGAAAATGTGTATCTTAAATCCCCTCTGTCTATTCTCTCATCACGTATCATGTGCAAACCGATGCTTCGGCTGGCGACTATGGTCTAGCCTTCCGTGATTCTCGAACAATACCCCTATGTTGGCTCAACAAAAGGAAAATTCCTGTGAGGGTAAGTGTTCATTTTCCCGGCTCCCTTTACACGTTGGGTTCTCGTGCTTGCAATAAAATATTTGTATTGGGATTGCCTGTTTGTTTTCTGCAGCTTTATATGAAATCATTATTCGCTATATTTGTTACAATTTAGCTTAATTCCTATTTTGGTATCTATCCGCCCTTAATTATGCATCTAATATGGCTTTCGCGGTTATTATGCCAATGCTATGCCTAACAGGGACGGTATCAACGTATACAGTCATTAGAATAGCTTAAGGAGCCCATTCGGGTCAAATGTTTCATACAAATCGCCTGTAGCAAAGCACCTTAAATTACGACCATTCATGTCTGCAAAATCAGTTTAGCTCCAATGTATATCATCTGTATATCTGGGCTAATTTAAAGTTCTAAGTACGAGACTTTTTCTCATCTTCTCGCTCAAATAAACCCAAATTTCATAGTTGTAAATGGAAATTACAACGAAGCTAAGGAGCCTTTTATAAATCAATAGGGTCATGTATCAATTATTTCTTTAATAACGTAGTACACAACAACTAATAAGTAATACCTGCCCTCAGTATGTTATTCCTCACATATTCTTGAATTATATATATTCCTACAAAATGTACAGCGTTTTTTTACCCTAAGGTATACATCAAAGAAGGAGTAAAGTTCTCACCTTTATAGAACTACAAGGTGCAGAATAAAAAGGAAAAACGCATAGTGAAATATAATGCCATTACGCAGTTTAATAAACAAGACGTATTTTGTTCAGAGCTTCATAGGAATTCAGCGTTTCTTGCCTCAGCTCACACAGTTTGTTTCCTATTACGAAGTCTCTTGCTATTGTCAAGATTACAAACATTTCACATCACGTACTGTAATCTGCATGTCGAGACTTAAAGGAAAGACTTGATCTCTCAGAAAAGGCAGCAAAGTACCAGCTGCGACCTCATAATAGAAACAGCAGTGGTGCTTCTTGGCTCGTAAGGAGGTGTGTCTGCTACATTCAAATTAAGGAAAGGAGCTTTAGTTTTCATTGTTATGGAACAAAGTTTCTAGACTAAACTCTAAGCTTAGGGTCTACTTAGCCTTAAACGTGGATACCAGAGCTTTGCTCGGCCCTACACGTTCTCTTCATTTAATAGCGCGAACTAGTTCATTTTCCACTACTTTTTATGAGAAAAGAATCGGATATGGTGTCAATTTTCTATGGCCTGTTTATGTTAACTGTGTGGATTACAACTGCTCCTAGCTGAAGTTTCCATAAACATGCAATTGTGGAACTGGGTGAAAATCTGGAAATTCATTAAGCTCCTGTGCTAACATATTTTGGCGGTATGTTCATGTCTATGTGACCATTTGGGTCTCCTTAAACTCAGTATTTCAACTTTAAATGTTGTCTTTTCTTGTCATTTTTATTGCTTAAAATATTCCACACAAAGTAATGTTAATCAAATAATTTGTAATTTTAAGGAAACAAATCTCAGGAACGGATACTTATAACAGTATCACATATTCCTATTTTTAAATGGCACAATTATTTCAATGTTTATTAAATATTTGTAAAAGGAATCTTATAAAGGTCAGAAAAGTGTATGTTAAATATTTTTAAAGTAACTAGAAGTGAATTGTCTTACAGTGGTCTAAGAAAGCAAAAATAAAATTCTGAGTAGTATGTAACAATCCGTTGTGCTTTCAATTAACTAATAATAATTAATAAAATTAAAAACAAAGGAAATAATGTTTCAAATAAATGCACATATTTGATAGATATTTCATTTGTTGCTTTTATATTGGATTATTATACCATGGCATCAATTTGAAAACGTCCACATTATTTAGGGTTTCTTTTTTCATTAGCTAATTCCTTAGGTAGATGACTGAAGCGTATTTTGTTACATTAAGTTCTAATAATAGGGTCGTTAGGTAAATGGTAGGATGGACAATTAACTACATCCCCCGAATTTCCTTTCTCTCCATTTCACCTCACCTTTCATTTAAATTCAGCTTTCATGCTGATTGGCTATTCAAAGAATTCGCAAACATTTCGCCTTCCGAAAATCCTCGTCCTACGGATCAGGAGAGGTCTCCGAGATCTGGGGCATCCCAAGAGATCAGCGGATGTTTTGAGATTGCAGAGGAGGGCGTATACCCGATACTGCCTGGTTTAAACTGTAGTTATAGGGACCCTGCCCTCTGCTGTACACTCTCCTCAGCCTAGACCATGCGTAGTACTCTCTAATTGCATCCCCTCCTTCCGGGGCATAAGCACAAAATGTTTATAGGTTGGGGTGTTAGGTTTTGCTCCAAAACTTGTCATAGAATGATTCTTCTGTTCAGCTTATATTATTCACAACAGTTTTGTTGGTAAGGATTAATATGTGAACATTTTCGACTAGTTAATGTAACAGCAGAAACTTCCAGTTGTTCAATAATAAAAACCGATATAGTGCAATAATTGATGCAAAGGAAAAGGCTGAAAAAAGTGCATAATGTGACCAATTTCAAGATGGGGGAAATGGAAACATAAGCTGTTTATTTGTACAGTGATGCAGTCTATGTTCAGGGCAACTAGCTGCTTGGGAAAATGAAAGGCTGAATCGAACATTTTGATACCGACTATTTTTCTGATTTAATTGGCATTTTATACCTACCAAACCTGCAAACAATACAAATTGAGACGAGAAGGTGAAGAATTCACTGAATTTTGTAAAGATAATCGCCATTGAGGCTTGTTAGATCTGTCATAATTCAACAACATTGGAATATCGAGACTCAAAGGCATATTTTGAGTTAGATAACTAGCTTTAAATAAACTATTCATTAAAATTAAGATTAGGAACTGAAAAATATAAAATCTTTAATCATGAGCTCCATCATAATCTCTCATATAGTAATAATTGCTGTAAGGATTGGTTTCGTTTACGCTTTCTCTTAAAGGAGAACCCAGAAGCAGTATATCATAAATTGAGCAAAACAGTTACTCGGAGCTTTCGGATGGACAAGCTAAAATATCCCTGAACTCTTTTGGAAATTTTTCTGTAAAATATAGAGAAGTATCACATTCATCTCGAGCTACATATCCACTGATGTGCAGAGTACCCAATGGATGAATTGGATGTTTTATTTCATTCCAAATGGAGTTGAAATAATCGGACTCGTAGACTCCGTCTCTCCACTGTTGAAGAATTGCGGACGTGGAAAACATTATCAGCACCTAAATGCCACTATTTCGTTCCTACCTCATGAGAAACTATTTGTGAATAAAAATTGCAAAATATTGTTATTCCAAATTATTTTCTATGGCATACAGCCCATAGACTTCATTTTAGATATAGTGGATTCTCAGTGGTTATTTTAAACTGAATTACAGTATAATAGCTTTTGTTCTTTGACAGTAACCGTGTTTAGGCAGCCATTTGGAAAGTTCAATCAGACCTGAAAATTCACTACCATGCTGACGAATAATCACGGATCTTCTGCATTGCATGCCGAAGATCTTAAGTTTTGACCTACTATAAAAAAAATTACTCACGTGTGTATAACTTTATTTTAACAGTAATTTTGTTAAATTCATAAGTACTAATTAAAAGCCGGAGGCATGTATACATGGACTGTACTGTTATTCCTCGCGCATGTAGACAACTGCAGTTAGGTACAGCCTAACGATGAGTGGTACAGCGAGAAGAAACAAAACAGTCGCGTTATACAACACTTGACCCTGCGTTTTTTACACTTGCAAGGCAATGCCTCACTAGCTCGCTGATTACTACGTTACGTTGTTTTCGCGTTGGCTCTATTGACAGTTGTTTGCACATTTCATGGCCTAGTTGTTCATCTGACGTCATTCATAATCTACGTCCAACTAGCTCGTATCGCATGCGAACGCACATCCTTCAGACCCTTAGAAATGACGAACTTACCAATTATTTATCCTCGATATGTCATCGTTATATGAATGGATAAAAGAAATAGCTATTAAGTTAACTTAATTTTTGTTAAGTTCTTCGAGATCAGAAAGGCTAAAATGATAACTTTGCATTCACATATATTTGCCTTGCTCATGATATCAGATGAATCTCAAATTTTATATGCTTTTTGACCTCTTGCTCCTTTTCTAGAGTGCATCAGCAAACGTTGTTTACTTTGTGCTCTTGGATTCTCAGAAGAGGTCCAATTATTGCCAGATGGAAGCTGGGTGAATGCGCTTGTGTCTCACAGATACGCGTTCAGGTTGGTGCTACTGCTGAAGTGCTCTTGACATGGAATGCAACTCGCCAAACTCCATCCAGTAACCGTGACAAAAGAGAACAACCAGTGTGAAGAATAGGGGTTATTCAGTCTAACGAGGGTTTGAATTCAATATCCTCGTAGCTTGCTAGTGGTTTACAAGCAAAGATCTGGAATAATAATCTTATTTCTGAATTCTTCACAGTTGTAGGAACTCCCAGTGCATTTTGAACCCTAGTTTGTCAAACTGGATTATTCGACGATTTAGGCCGCCTAGCCAAATGAATCTTATCAGAACCTTAGCAAGTATGCTTAGTTGCAGTTTTATATTTCTGTGCCCGTATTTATTATTTTTATAAAATGAATAACATAAAGTGTATAAAATTATTTTGGACTTGGTCACAGTGAGTATTATCAAACATATCTTAAACTACATCTGGCAAAGAGGTAAAGAATTAATACCGTCGAAAAGGTCAAAAAGTAACTGTGATATAAACCTGTAGAAAATAGAATCTAAATGAGACGAAATCCACTATTAGAGCTACAGAATAAAATAAAAACTGGGGGAACTAAGGAAGGAATTTTGGAATTGCTAATGAAGTAAAGGGCAGCAATGGTTGGTGGGCGCAAAGCTCGAGACATTGCAGAGAGCCGTGATGATTTACCCATTATGCATTGAATGAAAACACTGTGCACATACTTTGGCAGCATGCGTGCAGTCGGAGGATGTTAAGAAAATATTACTTTTGGAAGTATTTTTGTCTTCTTAAAAAAATAAGGGTAATGTGCTGAGACTTGATTCAAAACAACCAAAAGTGCTCAACTTATGCACTTATTTATTGGAAGTACGTGTATTAAGATATTCATTTTTAGTAAAGTATGTTTGATTTTGTGTGTGTGTGTAGTAGTAGTAGTAGTAGTAGTAGTAGTAGTAGTAGTAGTAGTAGTAGTAGTAGTAGTAGTAGTAGTAGTAGTAGTAGTAGTAGTAGTAGTAGTAGTAGTAGTAGTAGTAGTAGTAGTAGTAGTAGTAGTAGTAGTAGTAGTAGTAGTAGTAGTAGTAGTAGTAGTAGTAGTAGTAGTAGTAGTAGTAGTAGTAGTAGTAGTAGTAGTAGTAGTAGTAGTAGTAGTAGTAGTAGTAGTAGTAGTAGTAGTAGTAGTAGTAGTAGTAGTAGTAGTAGTAGTAGTAGTAGTAGTAGTAGTAGTAGTAGTAGTAGTAGTAGTAGTAGTAGTAGTAGTAGTAGTAGTAGTAGTAGTAGTAGTAGTAGTAGTAGTAGTAGTAGTAGTAGTAGTAGTAGTAGTAGTAGTAGTAGTAGTAGTAGTAGTAGTAGTAGTAGTAGTAGTAGTAGTAGTAGTAGTAGTAGTAGTAGTAGTAGTAGTAGTAGTAGTAGTAGTAGTAGTAGTAGTAGTAGTAGTAGTAGTAGTAGTAGTAGTAGTAGTAGTAGTAGTAGTAGTAGTAGTAGTAGTAGTAGTAGTAGTAGTAGTAGTAGTAGTAGTAGTAGTAGTAGTAGTAGTAGTAGTAGTAGTAGTAGTAGTAGTAGTAGTAGTAGTAGTAGTAGTAGTAGTAGTAGTAGTAGTAGTAGTAGTAGTAGTAGTAGTAGTAGTAGTAGTAGTAGTAGTAGTAGTAGTAGTAGTAGTAGTAGTAGTAGTAGTAGTAGTAGTAGTAGTAGTAGTAGTAGTAGTAGTAGTAGTAGTAGTAGTAGTAGTAGTAGTAGTAGTAGTAGTAGTAGTAGTAGTAGTAGTAGTAGTAGTAGTAGTAGTAGTAGTAGTAGTAGTAGTAGTAGTAGTAGTAGTAGTAGTAGTAGTAGTAGTAGTAGTAGTAGTAGTAGTAGTAGTAGTAGTAGTAGTAGTAGTAGTAGTAGTAGTAGTAGTAGTAGTAGTAGTAGTAGTAGTAGTAGTAGTAGTAGTAGTAGTAGTAGTAGTAGTAGTAGTAGTAGTAGTAGTAGTAGTAGTAGTAGTAGTAGTAGTAGTAGTAGTAGTAGTAGTAGTAGTAGTAGTAGTAGTAGTAGTAGTAGTAGTAGTAGTAGTAGTAGTAGTAGTAGTAGTAGTAGTAGTAGTAGTAGTAGTAGTAGTAGTAGTAGTAGTAGTAGTAGTAGTAGTAGTAGTAGTAGTAGTAGTAGTAGTAGTAGTAGTAGTAGTAGTAGTAGTAGTAGTAGTAGTAGTAGTAGTAGTAGTAGTAGTAGTAGTAGTAGTAGTAGTAGTAGTAGTAGTAGTAGTAGTAGTAGTAGTAGTAGTAGTAGTAGTAGTAGTAGTAGTAGTAGTAGTAGTAGTAGTAGTAGTAGTAGTAGTAGTAGTAGTAGTAGTAGTAGTAGTAGTAGTAGTAGTAGTAGTAGTAGTAGTAGTAGTAGTAGTAGTAGTAGTAGTAGTAGTAGTAGTAGTAGTAGTAGTAGTAGTAGTAGTAGTAGTAGTAGTAGTAGTAGTAGTAGTAGTAGTAGTAGTAGTAGTAGTAGTAGTAGTAGTAGTAGTAGTAGTAGTAGTAGTAGTAGTAGTAGTAGTAGTAGTAGTAGTAGTAGTAGTAGTAGTAGTAGTAGTAGTAGTAGTAGTAGTAGTAGTAGTAGTAGTAGTAGTAGTAGTAGTAGTAGTAGTAGTAGTAGTAGTAGTAGTAGTAGTAGTAGTAGTAGTAGTAGTAGTAGTAGTAGTAGTAGTAGTAGTAGTAGTAGTAGTAGTAGTAGTAGTAGTAGTAGTAGTAGTAGTAGTAGTAGTAGTAGTAGTAGTAGTAGTAGTAGTAGTAGTAGTAGTAGTAGTAGTAGTAGTAGTAGTAGTAGTAGTAGTAGTAGTAGTAGTAGTAGTAGTAGTAGTAGTAGTAGTAGTAGTAGTAGTAGTAGTAGTAGTAGTAGTAGTAGTAGTAGTAGTAGTAGTAGTAGTAGTAGTAGTAGTAGTAGTAGTAGTAGTAGTAGTAGTAGTAGTAGTAGTAGTAGTAGTAGTAGTAGTAGTAGTAGTAGTAGTAGTAGTAGTAGTAGTAGTAGTAGTAGTAGTAGTAGTAGTAGTAGTAGTAGTAGTAGTAGTAGTAGTAGTAGTAGTAGTAGTAGTAGTAGTAGTAGTAGTAGTAGTAGTAGTAGTAGTAGTAGTAGTAGTAGTAGTAGTAGTAGTAGTAGTAGTAGTAGTAGTAGTAGTAGTAGTAGTAGTAGTAGTAGTAGTAGTAGTAGTAGTAGTAGTAGTAGTAGTAGTAGTAGTAGTAGTAGTAGTAGTAGTAGTAGTAGTAGTAGTAGTAGTAGTAGTAGTAGTAGTAGTAGTAGTAGTAGTAGTAGTAGTAGTAGTAGTAGTAGTAGTAGTAGTAGTAGTAGTAGTAGTAGTAGTAGTAGTAGTAGTAGTAGTAGTAGTAGTAGTAGTAGTAGTAGTAGTAGTAGTAGTAGTAGTAGTAGTAGTAGTAGTAGTAGTAGTAGTAGTAGTAGTAGTAGTAGTAGTAGTAGTAGTAGTAGTAGTAGTAGTAGTAGTAGTAGTAGTAGTAGTAGTAGTAGTAGTAGTAGTAGTAGTAGTAGTAGTAGTAGTAGTAGTAGTAGTAGTAGTAGTAGTAGTAGTAGTAGTAGTAGTAGTAGTAGTAGTAGTAGTAGTAGTAGTAGTAGTAGTAGTAGTAGTAGTAGTAGTAGTAGTAGTAGTAGTAGTAGTAGTAGTAGTAGTAGTAGTAGTAGTAGTAGTAGTAGTAGTAGTAGTAGTAGTAGTAGTAGTAGTAGTAGTAGTAGTAGTAGTAGTAGTAGTAGTAGTAGTAGTAGTAGTAGTAGTAGTAGTAGTAGTAGTAGTAGTAGTAGTAGTAGTAGTAGTAGTAGTAGTAGTAGTAGTAGTAGTAGTAGTAGTAGTAGTAGTAGTAGTAGTAGTAGTAGTAGTAGTAGTAGTAGTAGTAGTAGTAGTAGTAGTAGTAGTAGTAGTAGTAGTAGTAGTAGTAGTAGTAGTAGTAGTAGTAGTAGTAGTAGTAGTAGTAGTAGTAGTAGTAGTAGTAGTAGTAGTAGTAGTAGTAGTAGTAGTAGTAGTAGTAGTAGTAGTAGTAGTAGTAGTAGTAGTAGTAGTAGTAGTAGTAGTAGTAGTAGTAGTAGTAGTAGTAGTAGTAGTAGTAGTAGTAGTAGTAGTAGTAGTAGTAGTAGTAGTAGTAGTAGTAGTAGTAGTAGTAGTAGTAGTAGTAGTAGTAGTAGTAGTAGTAGTAGTAGTAGTAGTAGTAGTAGTAGTAGTAGTAGTAGTAGTAGTAGTAGTAGTAGTAGTAGTAGTAGTAGTAGTAGTAGTAGTAGTAGTAGTAGTAGTAGTAGTAGTAGTAGTAGTAGTAGTAGTAGTAGTAGTAGTAGTAGTAGTAGTAGTAGTAGTAGTAGTAGTAGTAGTAGTAGTAGTAGTAGTAGTAGTAGTAGTAGTAGTAGTAGTAGTAGTAGTAGTAGTAGTAGTAGTAGTAGTAGTAGTAGTAGTAGTAGTAGTAGTAGTAGTAGTAGTAGTAGTAGTAGTAGTAGTAGTAGTAGTAGTAGTAGTAGTAGTAGTAGTAGTAGTAGTAGTAGTAGTAGTAGTAGTAGTAGTAGTAGTAGTAGTAGTAGTAGTAGTAGTAGTAGTAGTAGTAGTAGTAGTAGTAGTAGTAGTAGTAGTAGTAGTAGTAGTAGTAGTAGTAGTAGTAGTAGTAGTAGTAGTAGTAGTGGGGCTTAGGGGCGCACAACAGCTGAGGTCATTAGCGCCCGAGCTCAGACTGGGTAAAGCCCACCTAAAATGTAAACGCTAAAAACAATAAAATCCACTAAGAGGTCCAAAAACACAAAAAAATAAAAGATGCTCAAACTGTTAAAATAGCTAAACTAGGAGTGCCGAGATGAATCTAAAATGAGGCACGGTGAGGGATGTTGGAATCATATGGAACGAAGCATTCCGCTGCGCTGTAAAAAGTCGAAGAGGCCCTCCACAGCAGCAATATCATCCCTCAACATTGCGCTGAGGTTGGATGCCAAACCCAAGGAGGAGCGCAACGTTGAGTAAAATCGGCACTCCACTAAAAAGTGCTGCACCGTCAAAGGCTCACCGCAGTGAGAACAATGAGGTGCTGAGTCCTGGCGTAACAAGTGTTGATGGCTAAAACGGCAGTGCCCGATGCGCAGTCTAGCTAAAATAACCTCTTCCCTGCGAGAAGAACGTGAAGATGTGGCCCAGGGAAGCGGGACAGATTTAACCACCCGGAGTTTGTTCCCAACGAGCGCGGACCAGTCATCATGCCAGCGAGTGTTGATGGCTCGGCGCAGGGAAGCACTAAGATCCTCAAAAGGAACAGAATTGCTAAAAACAGTGGGGGATAAAATAGCAGACTTCGCGGCGGCATCAGCAGCCTCGTTGCCCGGAATGCCTACGTGTCCGGGAACCCAAACGAACGACACGTGGAACCCTGAATTAGCGAGCGAATGCAGCCGATCCTGTATTCGCTGTACTAGGGGATGGCTGGGGTACAGCGAACGAATGCTCTGTAGAGCACTCAGAGAATCGCTACATATGGCAAAGTGGTTAGAGTGCTGCTGGCTGATAAAAAGTAGGGCTGAATAGATACTAAAAAGTTCAGCGGTAAAAATCGAGCACTGTCCGGAAAGACGAAACGTAAAACTCTCCGCAGCAGCTACGAAGGCACAGCCAACACCTCGGTCGGTTTTAGAATCGTCCGTAAAAATAAAACTGTAGTTCTTAAAATGCTGCTGAAGTTCTAAAAATGCGGATTGGATGCCAGTGGTCGGAAACGCAGACCTGGGCATCGACGTCAACCCAAGGTGGAATAGGGTGTCATACCGCGACCAAGGAGGAAAAATAGATTCCCTGCGAGGTAATACTGGCGGTAGTGTGACGCCCAGGGCCCGAAGAAGCAGGCGAAACCGAACACCGGGCGGAAGCAATGCAAGGGGGCTGACAGCGTACTGGCGATCAAGAGACGAGTCAAAGAAAGGCTTGTACGTTGGGTGCGTGGGTAGAGAGGATAGACGGCATGCATAGGTGCCTAAAAGAATATCTCGCCTATAGCACAGGGGAGGTTCAGCTGCTTCAGCGTACAGACTGGGGATGGGGCTGGTTGGAAAAGCACCAGTAGCTAGACGTATCCCCCGATTGTGCACAGGATCCAAACGACTCAAAATGGAAGGCCGTGCCGACGAATATACCACACTCCCATAGTCAAGCTTTGATCGTACCAGGGACCGATAGAGCTGTAAGAGCACGGTCCGATCAGCTCCCCAGGATGTACCTGATAAGACACGTAAGATATTGAGGGACCGGGCACAGCGACCTTTCAGGGAAGCGATATGAGAATCCCAGCTAAGCTTCCTATCGAACACCAATCCTAAAAATTTAGCTTCGTCTGCAAAAGGAAGCGTATGGGGACCGAGGTGAAGTGAGGGTGAATCAAACGCCTTACGGCGCCAAAAGTTCACGCACACGGTCTTCTCGGTGGAAAAATGGATGCCGTTGTGGAGGCTCCAAGTGTAAAGGTGATCTAAACAGACCTGGAGCCGACGCTCCTAGATACTCGTCCGCCGAGAGCTACAATATACGGCGAACTCATCCACAAATAAAGAAGAGGATATTCCAGCGGGAATACACTCAGTGATAGGATTGATGGCGATGGCAAAGAGGGTAACGCTGAGGACCGAACCCTGGGGTACCCCGTTTTCCTGATGGAAAACGCGGGATAAATTACACCCCACCCGAACACGAAAGGACCGCTCCATCATGAATTCCCGGAGGAAAATGGGAAGTCGACCACGAAGACCCCACTGATGTATGGTGCGTAGTATGCCAGTCCGCCAACAGGTGTCATAGGCTTTCCTAAGGTCAAAAAAGACGGCCACAGTTTGGCAGCGGCGCAGGTAAGCGTTCATGATATGAGTCGAGAGGGAAATCAGGTGATCAGTGCTGGAACGGTAACGGCGAAATCCGCATTGGATGTTGCACAGAAGGTTCTCCGACTCAAGCCACCATCGTAAGCGCCCACTAATCATGCGCTCCATCACCTTACACACTGTACTGGTGAGGGAAATGGGGCGGTAACTGGAGGGCAAACGGCGGTCCTTACCCGGTTTTGGGACCGGAATGATAGCTGCCTCGCGCCAAGCTGTAGGGAAAGCTCCGTCACGCCAGATGCGGTTGTACATGCGCAGTAGAAAGTCTTTACTAGCAAAGGAGAGGTGTTGAAGCATAGCCACGTGAACACCATCAGGCCCAGGAGCGGATGAGGGAGAGGAGCACAACGCCGAGTCCAGCTCCCGTAAGCTAAATTCGGCGTTGTAGCACTCAAGGTTAGCTGAGCGGAAAGATAATTCCTGGGCCTCAATCTGAGACTTGAGGACCCGAAACGTCGAAATGTAGTTGGCAGAGCTGGAGGCGGCAGCAAAAGTGCTACCCAGGCAGTTAGCAACATCAACCGCATCAACAACAGTGAGAGGTCCATCCTGAAGTCCAGGAATAAACGAGGGTGGCCGTTTACCGGCAACACGACGAAGTTTCTCCCAAACCACAGAAGAAGGGGTGGTGTGCGAGAAAGAGGCAACAAAGGAAGTCCAGGACGCTCTTTTGCTAGTCCTAAAAACACGTCGACCTCGCGCGCGCAGCTGTTTATAAGCTACCAAGTTCTCGACTGTGGGGTGATGTTTAAATACCCTAAGAGCTTTCCGGCGTGCGCGAAGGGCATCGCGGCACTCAAGAGTCCACCATGGGACAGGCAAACGCCGAGGCTCCGTGGAGGATTTCGGAATAGATTGCTCGGCAGCGGAGACAACAACTGAAGTGAAATGGTCGACCAGAAGGTCAATAGTAGTAAATTCTGATTCCTTGAATGCGGCAGCTTCGGAAAAGAGCGCCCAGTTAGCCTTGGCGAGTTGCCATGAGGCTGCACGCGAGCGGGGAATATTGTGGGAGAGCAACGTTAGCACACATGGGCAGTGATCACTGGAATGAGTGTCAGGTACTACATGCCATTGGAAACAATGAGCAAGCTGTGTGGAGCAGAGAGAAAGATCGAGGTGGGAGGGAGTACCAGTGGAATCGGAAAAGAATGTGGGTTCACCAGTGTTCAAAACAAGGAGAGGAAACTGGTCAAAGAAGTCAGCAAGTAGGGTTCCCCTTGCACACGCCCTAGGAGAGCCCCAACACGGATGATGGGCATTAAAATCTCCCAAAAGAAGAAAGGGTGTGGGGAGCTGCGAAGCGAGTTGAGAGAGGTCGGCAGGAAGGACGGAGTCTGAAGGGGGGAGGTAAACTGTGCATAAGGTAAACGATAAACCTGGAAGACTGAGCCGAAGAGCAACAGCTTGCAAAGTAGTGTTAAGGGGTAGAGGTTGACCAAAAATATCAGCACGTGTAAGGATCATGACACCACCATGGGCAGGAGAGCCCACTTCCGGCACAAGGTCGAAGCGTACCGGAATGTAATGACGCAAATCAAAAGCATCCTGAGGGCGAAGTTTGGTCTCTTGTAAACAAACCGCTATGGGGTTGTAGGACCGCAACAAGAGCTGGAGCTGTGCCCTATGTGAGCGCACACCACGAATGTTCCACGTTAAAAGAGCCATGGAAAAGGACTAGGGGGGAGAGGCGGTTTTAATGAGAAAATTCAACATACCAAGAGCGCGAGGAATGCGGGTTCAGGTAGTCGGACGCCGTTTCTCTTTTTTTCGCACTTTGGCGGACTTGGGACCGACAAACGGTCGCTCCATGGGCGACTCCTCAGATGTGCGGGAGTCTGAAGAGTCCCTTCGAGAAGGGGATCGGGAAGCCGACTGAACAGAAGCCCTGCCGGTTCCTCGAATGCGACTACGGGAGCGGCAGCCCGTAGAACTACCGGGAGTAGTGCTTACCGACACGGAACGTGAAGCTGTAGCTGGGACAGTAGAAGAGCTAGAAGAGGCAGCTGGTGCCAACGCCTTAAAAGGAATGGCAGTCTCCAGCAAGTCGCATTGGGTTGAAGCATCCGAAACATTGAGGGTCCGTGTGGCAACAGACTGCGTCGCCTGCACAGGAGAGCGACGAACTGCTGATGCGTAACCCAAGCTGGCAGCGGGTTTCAGTTGCTCAAACCGTCTTTTTGCCTCTAGAAAGGTCAGACGTTCTTTGACGCGCAGTTCCTGAATGGCCTTCTCATCAAGAAACTGCGGACACTGCCGGGAGCTGGAGGGATGCGGACCACCGCAATTGACGCAGACCGGGTCACGAGTACATATAGCATCGCCATGGGGAGGTAAACCGCAACGGTCGCATACAGCTTCAAAGGTACAGCGGGCCTGAGTATGCCCAAACCGCTGACACCGAAAACAGCGCATGGGGTTTGGGACATACGGTCGCACTGCAGCACGTTCGTACTCACAAAAGATAGCGTCCGGCAATGTGGTACCTTTGAAAGTGAGGAAGACTGTCCGCAACGGAACAGACTGTCCATCACGTTTACCAAGTAGACGGTACGCCTCGCACACATTCTGGTCAGTCAAATTAGAGACTATCTCCTCGTTAGAGAGGCCGTCCAAACTGGAGGTTGTCACGACCCCTCTACAGGTATTTAACGTCTTATGTGGGGCTACCCGGATGGGGTAGGAACCCAACAAGCAAGCCTTCAGGAGCTTTCTGGACTGATCCTCGTTCTTTGTTTCCACCAAAAGGGTACCGTCTCTTAACCGAGTTGCCGACTTTAAAACGCCACATATCCGATCAAGCTCGCGTTGGATATAAAAAGGACTAATGTCTCGCATTGTCTTGTTTTCACAATTCAGGGTCACGACCAAAAACGAATCAAATGGGAAAGGTTTGCGCGGAGGAGCCATTGTTAGAGGACCCCCTTCCGGAACCGTCGGCGTCAGCCTGCCATCCGGGGGTGAAAGAAAAAGACACCAAACCTGCACGGTCTGCGCCGTCATGGGAGACCCCTCCCACGACCGATCTCAGTTGTACTTCAGAAGAGCTACCGTCCAACTACTGTTGCCCAAATGTGAGAACCGTTCACCACGTGACACCCCGGCTTTAGGCCCCTACCACAGGATTAACCGCCTGTGGCCCCCCACTTTAGGCCGTGCAGCAGTCAACAGACGCATGCACGGATTCAGGGGGCTTGTGGTTGATTACACCGGGGCTCCCGTCAGCGGTAACACGTCCGGCTGGTAATACTGGCCCAATGACTCACGGCCTTCGGACCATTAAAACCAGCCGGGCCTCATGGAGACTACGTGAGTGTACATGACGGTGTGGACGGGCTCCGCACCTAAGGTCACACACAGGGTCAGTAGGGAGTCCACTACAACCTTCACGCCTGAGACCTCCGGAGAGCACGCAAGTCGGAAGCCGCGCTGGAACCGTGGGACAGGAACCACGGAGACAGAAGAAAGATCCCTGGTGGTGAGGCAGGAGTTTATAAACCTAAACAGCTAAAGCTAAAATAGAACAATAAACCTAGAAGAGGAAGAAGCTTAAAACTAAGGGTGACCAACGTGGCACAACCAGAATGGGGTGAGGGGGTGACAATGGGGATGATTGGCTCGGGACCCCCGGGATCGCCAATGCCCGTACCTACCGTAGTAGGCCCCTGGGGTGTGTGTGTGTGTGTGTGTGTGTGTGTGTGTGTGTGTGTGTGTGTGTGTGTGTATGAGTGATATCCAGCGTATTATTCGTTTTATCTGCATGTATTATGAAATTAACTCTGTTACTGAAATCCTAAATGGTCTTATGACCATGAGTTGTGCAATTAATGTAATATTAAGTACGTATTTGTTAAAGACTATAAAATCCTACGATTTACACCGGTTGAATTCTTCAAACAGCTGAATCAGTTTTGCTTTCTCTATTGCCTGTTTGGTAAGTAGATGCCACAATTTCACCGAAAATACAGGTTTAGAAATTCCTTACGTAAACAGAACTTTTAGAAAAAGTTTTGTGTGCCTAGGTACAAGAGATACAGCGAGAGAGAGAGAGAGAGAGAGAGAGAGAGAGAGAGAGAGAGAGAGAGAGAGAGAGAGAGAGAGAGAGAGAGAGAGAGAGAGAGAGAGAGAGAGAGAGAGAGAGGGAGAGAGAGAGAGAGGCAGAGAGAAAGAGTAATATAACTAAAACAAAAGCGCGATTAAACGCCAAATTATTTTGTACACTGCAAAGATGCAACGTGAAAATTTTCAAGAAAATCCTCACTCCCCAAACTATACTTCATAAGAAGCATTTTTTTGAAATGTTCGATGTTTTTATTAAGATCTAATATTAAAGATATTACTTGAAAAATAAGATGTATGTTTTTTAATTTTTGTGATAGTCTAGAAAGTCCTCTTCATTTGGAAGGAATATTATGTTATCTCGTTTGAATAATAAACGTTAATCTATAGCCAAAAATATACTACCAATAAAACCCAATATCCCTTTAAACATATAATTTATTTCTGTAGTGTTTTTTTGGTATGTGCCATAGCCGAAAGATCCGTTATTGATGTAGGATTTTTTTTTTCCATTTTTTCCATTCGTTTAAAGTTTAGTCGATATTCAGTTCCTTTTATAGATCTCAGGGGAAGACTACAGATTTTCGAGGTCATACAGCGTCCAAGTTTTAAATATGAGATTATATCTAATGTTTGTATTTATAATTAATTATCTAATGAAGTTATTTATGCAGAGGTTAATGTAAGTTGAAATGTAATTGCTGTGAACAAAAACGTTCGTAGAAATTGCACATGTACTCAGTGATAAACGATAGGAGATAGAGAATTTCGTGAATTCAAACATATCTATTACGTTGGTACATTGTACGACCTTTTGATTTCAATTTTATATGAACTGCAGTTTTGCCGTAGATAATATTGAATTCCATTCACATGTCGATTCATGGAATTGACATGCAACAGTTCTGCTGCGTTTCAGTTTTTTACTCAAGGGTAGTGTAAAAACTGACGATGCATTAATTGTGGAAACAGCGTGCCATAGTTACATTGATATCTATACAGAATGGAACCTATCTGTGTTTTCTGTCCTATATGTTTTGTATAACTATGAAAATTGACAGTGAGGGTTTTGACTTTTCTTTGTTGTTAGTTTGCAAAAGTGACTAACTTCGCTATTTACTCACTGAGTATTATAATTATTATCTATAAATAATGATCGTAGTAATATAAATATTTGTATATCTTATAATATTAGGTATATTTAATTTAAACATATTATGTGAGAACATCCTTGCACCATAAACCGATTTTTCGGTCACAATAACCAGCACTACTGGGAATAAAAGTCAAAATTCTCCTGCTTATGATAACCTATCCGGTCCGAATCATTGACAAGTAGTGATAGAGTTCACAAATCTAACATGATATCCTAGTTACCACAGCTAATACTCCTGTTCACCTTCCTCATAACTGTGATGATCATTACATGAATTGCGGAATTACCTGCTCTTCCGGATTCTGCCCGTTGGAGTACCAGATGTATGTGATGTTGGTGATGCAGCTTGAGTTCCTATCATTGGGAAAGCGAATTATGTATTAGTCAAAATTCTGAAATGTGACAGATCCCAAATGCGTTTTCCTAAGATTTAAACCTTGATTATTATTATACCTATATTTTGCTAGTTCTTTCAAAACCAATACAGGGAACTTCTTGAAGGAGAATCAAATGATAATTTTACAACATTAATAACATAAAATCTATCCACTTGGAGCTCCGAAATAAGATGGCTTAAAATATTTAACTATTAAAATTGTCTCAAAGCGCATAATGAAACACGTTATGGAATTTAGAATTATTATTCAATTTAACTGCTTGAATATTACAAATTACAAAAATGACAAATCTAGAAAAAGAAAACAGAATTCCCCATTTCCCTCATTTTCTCATCACCGCGGAGCGCATTTAGTTTCCGAATTCCATGATATCACACACCTTAGCCGGATAATAGCTTCCTGGATTATTAACATGAGTGTAGACAACGAGACCAAGGCGTATAGGTTTGGAAAAGCAGGGCTGCTGCCTTTTTGCCTTTGTCAACATAGGAGTTAAGAGCAGAGAACAAAACAGAACATGTGGATGGCGAATCCACATTGCAAAGTGATAGAATGCATAAACTGGATTCATTAACATTGTCATTAAAATGCTTCGTTAAATATTTCTGAAACCTCAGCAACATAAGTGGACTCGGCTTCACTACAACTCAGCTTGACATTTTATCTCATAACTACCTGTAGCGCAGCTTGAACCTGGATTGTTAATACCGCATTACCAAGGGGACTTTGGAATGCATACTTGGTTCTGAATTGTAAGTAGCTAAAATACAAATTGAATGTTTTTGTTTCAAAATTACATGACGTTCCGGGTGAAACCAAAGTTTAAGGTTAAGTTTGATGCACTTGCTGTTCCCTGACGACTTTATTTTGTTTTAAAATAATAAGTAGAATACTACACCTACGTACTTTTTTATGTTGTGAGGAAATACGTGCGAAAAGTGGAACGTACTTTCATCTAGGAATACAGTCTCATCTCTTGGGCTTCCGAAGAGTACCCTTTTCCTAATAGATGTTGGAAATATGAAAATATCTGTAGAAATGTTTAAATTGACGCTATCTTTTTATATTTGTGGGTTTTGTATTTAATTTTTCACCTTACCCACATAGAGAATGCTTAATAGACACTAGCATTTGAACAACATTACACTTTTGGCCACAGGCCTAGACTTCCACAGATTGCAGCATCCCCTTTCATGTGACATGTACAATAGGACAACGTATTATCAGATAATAGAGCTTTGTGGGCCGGAGACATGTATACATGTAGAAAATTTTGGACAAATAACGAGTCAGTAGATTATATTAAATATGGCTGCCAGTATGAAAGCCATTTATTAATCACTAATCTCGTAGAGGGTCAGTGTGAAGGTTTATTAGAATACCATCGTAATGCCCCTGTTTGAATTCTAGTGGACTTGCTGTACTTAAATTTTATACCGAGACAGATAA
Source organism: Mantis religiosa (assembly GCA_030765055.1). Lineage (NCBI taxonomy): Eukaryota > Metazoa > Arthropoda > Insecta > Mantodea > Mantidae > Mantis > Mantis religiosa. Next base: position 102,168,255 of record CM060948.1, on the reverse strand, counting down.
GCGTCGACGTTGAAGACGACTGATGCAGTGCTCCGTCCACCGATAGACTGCAAGAAAGTGCGTGAGCTAAATACTGGACAGTAAGTACTATTCCTGATGCGTGGTAGGTAAACTACGGTTCTAGATGCATGCCAAGCTTTAATTTCAGCACCTTATGGAATAATCGTGTTCCCTGGTCATGCTGTTGAACCTCACGCAAGGGTCGTTAACAATATATGCTAATTTTAGATTTACCTTAGCAAACTTTTATGTTATAGAAAGTGAAGTACGCAGTTCAGCAAAGAGTTTCCATATCTTGGGAATTTAATTCAAAAGCCATCTTCGGTAACTTGTAAGAATTTACCATAACTTCTCTGAAGATAATATATTAAAACTATTTGTGGTAAAGTAATCGATGGCTATACAGGGTATATTGAAGGAACAATTATTGAATATAAACGATCCGTATTTTAATGGATATCCACTTGGATCATTTTCTGCTGCATTCAAGATGGCCCGAGTTAGATCCCAGGCAACCGCAAAGTGAGATTACTGGTGGACAACACGGCGCTGGGGCGGGTCTTCTCCGAGATCTCAGTTTTCCCCTGCCATCATTCCACTGGTGCTCCATCATTCCACTGGTGCTCCATCTTCATCAGATGTATCATCAGTGTCATAGCCTGCAGTGCCGCATGTAGTAAAAGTGGGCGTTAAACACTATACACACATTCTGCAGCATTATTTCCAGAATTAAGACAGGCTAATAGTGGATCGACAAATTAAATTCATAATACTTACTCCTAATGTAGTAATAAATTAAAAACTGGTTCTAGGAAACTAAAGGTAGTCTGGTTATCACAAAAACCATATAAAAGGTAAATAATCACGTGTTTGTTTTGTTTGTTTGTTTTTGTTTATTCTCTCTAAACTGCTTGAGTATTCGCTAATTTTGGAAGCATACTACTATTTAATGGTTGCCGTTGTAACTGCCTCGGTTAAGGAGCCGAGGGAATTGGAAAATCTCATTTCGAGGGCTTTTATAATGACTAAATGGCTAAATGACATGTATTTATTCCATTTTACGATGCTTCTAGTTGCAACTTATAACCAGGCTTTGTACATGACTTTAGGTTTAACCTATATTAAAAATCAGTACATATGGCCAACAGTGGAAACTTGCGCAAACATAAATAGATAAGCTGCAGTACGTCACCATTCCCGCTGCATGGCCTGCACTGGTCACCAATACTAGAATGAAGCAGCTGAGTCTCCTACTGTGGACGGGTTCGAATGAATTCAAAACATAAACGTCGCCGCGTTAAGTTATACTCTCACAAGGTACGATATTAGTATTCAGTGTGTTAGAGTTCTGTAAAAGTAACGCGACCGTTGGAACACCCTGTAAAGCAGCTGGGAGCGGAAGACGGGGGAGGTCAATGTTAGCTACGCCCTCCCCTCGTTTGTCTTATAGTGGTGACAGGGACGACTGGGGAAAGAAAAATAATTGTGCGGTCTGTTTCTCTTCCACCTGGTTCCAGAAATTACGGGATCTTTCATCATCTGGAAACGTCTAGAAGACGGCGAGATGCTTATAAAAAGGGCTGCAGCTAGTCAGAGAGTCAGTCAGTTGGTTAGTGTGTGAGTGAGGACAGTTCTTGGTGTAAGAAGGCAGTGTTAGTCAGTGTTCGACGTGCTAGCGCCGTGTTAATGAACGAGAAGACTGTGTGTACTTGTGTACGTGCATCTGAACGGTAACGGACGAACTGGTGAATCGTAATTGGTGTATTACGTAACTTTGTGTAATTGGCAAGTGTTCAACTGTAAGTCGGTGGAAATAAAGAACATTGTTGAGTTTGTGTAATTGGACTTTTTATTCCACGAGCCCACAAAGTCACACTGGTGTCAGGAAGCGGGAAAACATCACCGAACATTACAACCATGGACGCGGCATTGGAAAAGATGTTGGAGAAAATGATGGAAATGAAGACGGCCAACGACAACCTCACCGCCGAGTTGAAACAAATGAAGACGGCCAACGACAACCTCACCGCCGAGTTGAAACAAATGAAGACGGCAAATGAAAACCTCGCTGCAAAAATAGAAACGGCTAACAACAACTTGGCCACGACAATGACCTCAAAGATGGCCGAACTGACCACGGAAATGAAGGTGGCGAACGAGGCTCTCGCCGCCAAATTTCAAGAACAGTTGGCCGGCGTGAGGGATGACGTGACGGAGCTGGGCAAGCGGATGGGCCAAGTAGACGACCGCCTTAATGATTTAGAGGAAAAGGCCGACAACATCGCAAAACCCCTCACCCGCCTGACGGAGGAAAACCGGCCTTATGTGTGGACGGAGGACGCCGGAGACGCTTTCCAGCACCCGAAAGGGACCCTGTGCAGTGCTCCAATTTTGGGTTTCCCACAACCGGGTGGCGCCTTCATTGTGGACACCGACGCTAGCGACCATTACATTGGAGGTGTCCTATCGCAGATCCAGGACGGCCATGAGCGCACAAGAGTGGAAGAGAAGGAGCGTGCCGCAGCAGTCCGAGTAGTTGTGGCAGTGCCTGCTGAAGGCTGGGATAGCGCAGGCCTGAGGAGGGAGCAGCTGGCGGACGCAGACTTGGGCACTCTTGAGGGAAGTGGACGCAGGGACGAGACCGACCTGGGAGGAAATCGCACCGAGGAGCGCCACCTACAAGTCGCACTGGGCCCAATGGGACTCGTTGAAGACCAGAGTGGGCGTGCTGTTCCGGGTATGGGAGTCACCCGATGGGAAGGCGCAGAGAGGACAGTTGGTACTTCCCCGGAGTAAGGTCCCGGAAGTCTTGGAGGAAGTGCACGTCGGTACTTCAGGAGGACACCTGGGAGCGAACCGAATGATTCGCAAACTACGGCAGCGCTACTTCTGGCTGAGACTCCGAGCGGATGCTGGTGGTACACCTGGACCGCCTCGCACGCTACGTTGGGGCTGTTCGGGGCGAACACCTTTGAGGAGGGAGCAGTGTAACGCGACCGTTGGAACACCCTGTAAAGCAGCTGGGAGCGGAAGACGGGGGAGGTCAATGTTAGCTACGCCCTCCCCTCGTTTGTCTTATAGTGGTGACAGGGACGACTGGGGAAAGAAAAATAATTGTGCGGTCTGTTTCTCTTCCACCTGGTTCCAGAAATTACGGGATCTTTCATCATCTGGAAACGTCTAGAAGACGGCGAGATGCTTATAAAAAGGGCTGCAGCTAGTCAGAGAGTCAGTCAGTTGGTTAGTGTGTGAGTGAGGACAGTTCTTGGTGTAAGAAGGCAGTGTTAGTCAGTGTTCGACGTGCTAGCGCCGTGTTAATGAACGAGAAGACTGTGTGTAATTGTGTACGTGCATCTGAACGGTAACGGACGAACTGGTGAATCGTAATTGGTGTATTACGTAACTTTGTGTAATTGGCAAGTGTTCAACTGTAAGTCGGTGGAAATAAAGAACATTGTTGAGTTTGTGTAATTGGACTTTTTATTCCACGAACCCACAAAGTCACACTATATTAAAAAGCAGTACATATGGCCAACAGTGGAAACTTGCGCAAACATAAATAGATAAGCTGCAGTACGTCACCATTCCCGCTGCATGGCCTACACTGGTCACCAATACTAGAATGAAGCAGCTGAGTCTCCTACTGTGGACGGGTTCGAATGAATTCAAAACATAAACGTCGCCGCGTTAAGTTATACTCTCACAAGGTACGATATTAGTATTCAGTGTGTTAGAGTTCTGTAAAAGAGAAACGTAAAGTGTGATTATTGCGATAAACAATACAATAAGAAGGACAACATCGACAGTGAGAAACAGTGAACGAACTGTGCAAAATATGTATACTGAAAAAAGTTCAAAATTAAAAGCTTATAGGAGAACGATTTTCAACCCTTGGTACACATTGTCCACATTTATAAAGTTTTGAACTCAATACGTTTGAAAACTATATTTACGTAGATTTCGTATCGAATTTTACGAACAGAGAAGAGAAATTCCTCCAGTACGTAAACTAAAAAATGATTTACAGGAAAGATCCCTTTTGAAGATAAGGCCACATTCTGGATAATGCTTAGTCATGGGATATCGATTTCGTAAATGCAAGATTATGCGTTGCGTTACGTTGTAAGCTGTGTTGATGTTTCGATTGTCAGACTATATTGCACTACATTTCCGCATTCTGATCCCTCCAAACAGTGCCATGTAAAACCAGCGACATCCCCTAAGAGCTGTACTCGTTTTTCAGACAGGTAATAACTTCTGCTATATGGTACCTTCTTTACAAGCATACGGAGAGAAGAGAACACTAGTCTCATGCACTGCTTGGTTTGTGAGTGTCTGGCAGAGTTTGGAAAGCGGGAGATCGCAGTCAATCCCTGTGCGCACGTAACTATTTTCCAGTGCAATGAAATAGCAGTCATGTCCGTAGCATACTTTTAACTAATCTGTAAGACACCATTACAGACATGGTATTACTTATATGTTATGAAGCGACAAGAGTGCTTTATTACCCAAACAATCAGCCTTAAGAACAATTGAGTTAAAGGATGATATTAAGGACTACAAATGCGGTTAAATTAAGAGGCGAATAATATAGCTATTGGAAAAGAGGCATGAACATTTCAGATGATATGAAGGTCAAAGGCACTTTTAACGGGATGACCTGCTGTCAATACTGCAGGGTATAGCCGGGTAAAAAAAATAAGCTTACTTTAGGAGAAATATATTTTATTGATTCTTAAGTAAAAACTAAGTGCAAGATCCCATAAAAGGAGATCACTGTAGTTGTTTTTGTGAAACGCTAGAATGAGAAAAATGTAAGTCAAGTGTATGAAACTACTTTGGAAGAGAATGGCATGTTTCACATGGGCGCATAAAATTAATAAAGGAGCTATTATAGAAACAGTAGGAAAACAGAAGGGGTATTTGTCTTGCATATTGGAGGTGGAGAAACTGCTGGCCAGTGGATAGTGAATAAGAGAATGGTTTATAGTGCAAAGTGCAGAGTGCAAGGAGCTAGCAGTATTGGAGACAGGAAGTATGGGAGAAAAATGGGAAGAGATGCAAAACGACTTGATAGCCATAGAAATGGTTGCGGGGAAAACTGAAAGTAGAAATAGAAATATGGAGACCCTGTTCTGTAAAGCTAAACAGAAATGGGTGATAAAAGTAAAGAGTGGAAAAGGAAAAATTCCTGGGACAACAAGGGAAACAGATAGCAAACTGGAGTAGACGACGGAAGATTGACTATTCTACTCAGCAATACTAGAAGGCCTAAGAACCAGGCATATATAATGTAGATAAAAATATTGTAAATTGCAGGTTGTATAAATAAATAATTCTGTTCTTTTCTATTCTGGTGCAAAATGATGCTAAACATTATAAACAATTAAGATAAATGTTCACGTATGGAGAGAAAGCCAAGGCAAAATGTGGAAGAGGTGGTCAGTCCCTAGAAAAGTAGTTATGATTCATTAACTCCTTGATTACCTAGAAATGTTTTTAAGCGTTGGAACTTTATCTGCATATGTCCAAATTTGTATATAATTTGATTTTATGGTACAAATAGAAGTTTTGTTGGTAACGTCCAATTACAAAATTTAAAGAAAATGTAATTAAAACAAGGGTGTAGTTTATCTTTAGGATACAGATTTTTAGACCTTGCTGGAGAGAGCACCTCTCACACTGCTGGGATGACAGAAATGTTTACATTTGTGAAAATAATAAATTATATGAATTTTGTCACGAAAAATGCTGGTGTTTGTGAAGATTGCATGGTTAAAGCACTCGGATGCTTTTAGTGAAATAACTCCAGTCCTGCACCCGTTTTACATTTCTTAATTAACAGAGTGTATCAGAATGGAATTGCTGCCAACATTCAAATGTTACAACCCTTAATGAAACGTCGTTATAAAATTCGATATCACTCTGATATACCTTCTGTCATTTCAGATTATGCTTACCTTATAGGCGGAAGGGCAATCATTTTTCATATTCAGATGATGATCAATAGTACTATCATAATTGTGATTAGAAAGACTTTCCGTTATGCTCCAGATGAACAATTTGCTTGAGATAAATGCAGCGATCTTTTGTTCCACACTTATATCAAAAGTTAACTTATTAATCTATTTGGTTGTTTGTTTAGCGGTTAAAAATAAAGAGGATTAGTCTGGCTAATGGAATAAATTTCACAATTATTTTAGTCACTTTAGTATATTGCAGCTGTATTCATTGCTACGGTACAGCACATGGAATACCTTGCGAAATGGTTTAATTAGAAGTGCTATTTCTTCGTCACAATAAAAAAAGTTACGGATATTTGTAGATAACTTATGAAAATACGTGATGAGTAGAGGAAGTCATGTAATTATAATACACCAGAGTTTCAAAAATGAATATATTGACCTACTACACAACTTTAAATTTTTGATAATAAGCTGGTTTTATCTGATGTTCCTAAGATTCATTGTTCTGCAACAAATATTTACTGCAAATCTGCTGCAATCTTTCCTTCCTATTTTAAAAGGATTTTTTGGAAACATTTTGATGAAGAAGGAAATGTAATTCAGAATGTGTTATATTCAAGTAACCTTCCATACCTGAGCCCAAATGACCTCACTGTCGACGGGCCCTAAAGCTCCACACACTCACTCCCCTTCTGTACCCACTATCTTTATTTTGTACCACTTCTATTTAAAAAAAATATTTTTATATTTAACTTATATTGATCAGTATAAAAGTTTTCCAGAAATACTTGCACTACAACATAGTTTCAGATACAAAGGGAACAGATCAAGCCAGTAATTTATAAGCCCATCGCTTAATGCTGGCAAAGGTGTTCATTCTATATTGGGTCGTAGTGTTCATACACATAGGTTTCTTTATCCTATGGTGGTTTTTGGTATTCATTAGGCCTCAAGCATGTATTTTTGATAAAATTTAAATTCTATATGGGAATAACGGTGAACATAAAGCTGAATCTGCTTATTAGGTACGTGGTAGGGAACATAAAAGAGCAGTCTCAGTTGTATCAGGGAGCCTCCTTAATGTTAGTCTTGTTCATTATATACATTGAGGCGCATATTATATACTGGAGTATTGTCGTTATCCTTCATGGTTTAGTCTTCTGGTTTTCGTGGTTGCGAGTTCAAATTCGGCGAAGGGCAGTGGAGGGGTGAAAAACCCTTAGCTTGGCTTTCCTCAGAAGAGAAGGAAAGCCTGAGGTCCGGTGGCGTATGTTTATGAAATAAATGAACAAGTATGATAAAGAAGTCTTTGAGCTATATAAAGCATTCTTTCACTCCCAAGGTGTTATGAGACGCTGAAAAAGTAGACATAGAATCGTCCATAAATAAAAAGGAAACTTATGTTTTATTTCGGTTCACGCAGCCTTTTAAGAGTTACATTCGGAAGGTAACTTGAACATATACGCAGCTATAGCAGCTGAATGAATTTTTATATACTTCAATATTTCTAAGAATTGATAAGCTTAGCTCTCTATCGATGTGCAATTAACCAGTGCCTATATTACTTCATTTAATTTTGAATGTAATACTCCTTACTTTACACAGTAAACAAAATGACACTGCATCTTCTCCCCCCTTCTCCTAACTTGTACTGTGAAAAGATAGGAAAGGAGCATGGCAAAGGATTAAATCTTGTGTACCCAAATTGGAAACCCTTTCTTTACACTTAGATAGCTTAATTTATGTGTTGTGTTGACCTATTTCTGAGGTGGTATATTAGTTTCCCATACGTGATCACGATATATAATAAATATGAACATTAAGTTATCAAATTGGTTTGGTTTGTTAATATACGTTGGATACAATTCATGTTTTAAATTGATTGTATTTCATTAAACAATCATAAAACAAATACTTGAGCCATACTGCTATGAAAATTGCATACGTAACAGAGGGTTTGCGGATTTTATTTTAGCTTTGGTTTAATTTACTTTCGCAAGAGTTCATATATCTGAAATTTAAATAAACACAACATTTAGTCTCTCTCTACCAAGTGCATAGTAGGTAGAGAAGTTATTGAATTTCAGACCCCTGAATAAAAAATAAGCATTTTTAGCAAAAGGCTCCTCCTGAGTGTGTTCATTTGAATATGAACTGCATAAATATATAGATAAATATATAGGTGCATGGATGGATGAATGGATGGACGGACGGACAAGTAAATAAACACTCGAATGGGAGGTAATGTACCAAACTTGGTATTTAAGTTCCGCATCTTCTAAGGGTGCAACACAAAGATTTTCAAAACGTCTCCCTATTACAGACTACCCCTTTACTTAGAACATTTTGACTTTTACAAGAATGACTCTAACGGTATAGACCAAAGTATATATGAGTAAGTTATTTTCAAAGGAAATGAAATGCATATATTTAATTTTCTGGGAATAGTTTCTAAAATCCTTTTCATTCAGGATGACCTTTGCCTAACTGGTAAACCTTAAATTTTAGGCAAAGTGTGACTAAATGTAGATCTGATTAAAGCACAAAACGAATTCCATAATTTTGTATGAAGATAACCATTACCGAGATATTACTTGTTGTGGGTTTGAATTTTCAAATTCTTGTTTATTCGAACTGAAAGACGTCGTTCGTTTTATGTGGGGTCTGGGTCATGCAAATAGAACGGAATATCAAAGTCACCACAAAGTTTGAGCTCTTAAGGGATTTCATTATTTTAGCTGAATTCTACTGTTCGCATTGTGCCTATAAGTAAACGTGCAATAAAATGATTTAGGTCTAAATAAAATTATAAAAGGGTAGAATATATATTTTGCAATTTTAATTACTAAAAGAAAATTAAAAGATATATCCAACGTTATTAACATTGATATACTTTTATGAAATAAAAACACTCTGAGCCATAAAGCTATTTTAGAATTCTGTTTGTTAATAAAAGGAACAAGAAAAGTGTAGAGAATACAAATATACCATTGGTTGGTTAGAAAATGATATAAGATGATTCTAATGAGGAATATAACGCAACTGGTTCTCCATTTTTGTAGCTCTGATACATATGAGGAACATCAATATGAAAGTTGACAAGTATATAATTTCATAAACAATAAATTTAAAAGTTCGCAAAACGAGTATCGCATAAATCATCTTTAAATTCCAGATTCAGCTCTTCACCTTGCTTCCCCATCCTTTACTATTATTGCGAACTATAACATTGCCTGTGCCTTAATTTTATTTATTTTCCCTTAATTTAGTTTACAATTATTTATTTAGCATTATGCATAGCTGCAACTAATTTCATGCACCTGTGGAGAGCCATAGTCTACTTCTGGCACGAAATAAGTCATCAGTTTATATGCTTTGCTCTTGACATTAGGATTGCAAGATCAGCTGAGTAGGTTGCATACTTAATAGGAGTTACAATAATCGAACTATACTTGGGATATATTACTGTTCATCATGGGCTATACTGATTTATCAGCTGGAAGATATATTCTTTTCTTAATAAAAATCATAGATTCGCTTCCCTTGATGATAATATTGAAAATCTCGTTAGCATCTAAACAGTAAACAATCAAATTGATATTCCAGGTAAGTGGTTCAGTAAACTTAGGGCAAAGCCTGGTACAAGTTCCAGAGCACTGTGTTCCTAAGGGCAAACCGAAGCGTGAGCAACCTAACAGATGATCTGGGGCTGCCATTAGATAATTTCAACTCTCTCCTCCACAATCAGAGAAGCCTGCGGCATAACATGGGAAGGTCGTTATCACACCAGAAACTTGGGTCATCGTACAAAGTTCCCTTCGCATGCATACCGAAGGTGATATACGTCGGTAACCGTAATTGCATTTATCCTATCCATTGTGCTGGCATCAAAACAAGCGCCGAATACGTACAAAACTCTATTAAAATGACGAGGTCAACATCAAGTTATGCTCCTCGTTGTGACCCTCTACTAGTTCGCGAAACGCGTGTCTTGTCTGTTCCGTCGTATTGCTTGTATTCTGCTATGTAATATAAGGTTTCATATAATAATGCAAGAAAGTTTGCGGAATAGATGCATAAAATGGAAAAGACATTTAAATAAATAATCTCATTCTTTGTGTGAACACATAATATGTTTGTATATGAGTTCGTAAACGTTTCAGTGTTAGGAGTATACCGCTTTATTCGATCAATGCACTACAATATAACAGTCTAATTGTATATCTACATTAGTGATATAAAGAGAAAAATTACATGAGAGAGAGGGACGGAATTCCATTAAGCTGTTGTGTACTTCTACCCGATTCAGAATTCTCAAATAACAGTAAAAATGTAAATTATTTCTCTTCATAAAAAATTAAAACGCCTCTATTTTCATCGCCAAAATTTAAGTCCCATTTTATTTGAATATGAATACGGATGATAAAATATTTTATGAAATATAAGCATTAAAATAATGCGAATATCGTTGAGAAAACGCGCCCGCGACTTATTGTTAACATGGTGACTTTGCTATTAATTCCAGCTGAAAGGGGAAAATAGCAATGCAAAATAACGTATAAAGTTGAATTGCTGGATGCAACTGTTTGTTTTAGTAGCACTAGAATTCCTTTTGATATTTCTGAACTTATTTTAAGAGTTGTGTTTTTTATAAATTTGCCAAAAATTGTTTACCTTATGCCTTATAATCCAGTAAAAATAAAAAGTTACGTTAAAACTTCCAAAAGGCTTGATATATTTATTTTCAGTCCATATGTTCAACCCCCAACATACAGATCCACACTCTGGTGTATACAGGATGTTAGTGAGCTACAACAAAGCAATTTTAGCAATTGTAGACGCGACTAATATGAGCAAGTTGAGATAGGCAATTAATGGTCTGCGGCTGAACATAACGCACTTAATTGTGTTAAACCTATATACATTTTAAAAAACCCTGATTGGAATCACGTGCTGATAAGTTGGTGTTTAAAGAAGGTGGGTGTAATTATCGGATTATAATGTCTTTAAATTTTTTTCCCGAGTATAGAAATATCTATCCAGCCATGACCTCCGCTATCGACGCCGGTACTGCGCCACCTGCGATAGCTTTGGCCACTTCACGGGCCAGGCGCAGTGCCCCCTCTACCCGCGCCGATTCACGACAGCGACTCCTCGGGCAACACAACAACCAACACCTGCACCGCCAGCCGCCGCTGCAGCCGCCGTCGCACCTACCGAGGACTTGCGGACCATTCTACAGAGTCTACATCAAGAGGGGCAGAGCATCAGCAGACGCCTCGCCTCGCTCGAGACCTCGCTCGGGACCTCGATCGCCACATCCGCCCTAGCCGATAGCCTACAAAACCTGCACACCGAGGTCCGTAACATCACGCCAAGACTTACTTCACTTCAAGATTCCACCACGACTGCGATTGCTAAGAACCACTGTGACACACAGAATTAGATCGCTGCAATAGTTACCAACCTCACCGCACTAGACGAATCCCTGAAGAAGACGACAATGGAATCACACCACTCCATACAGGACGGAATCAACAACATTGCAAAAAGACTAGACAATCACCTCGCACTCACCGCTGCCTGTGACGACGCGCTGCATCGCGTCGAGGAATACCACAAGATGCTGAACGAGTCTCTCGAACTCATCTTCATCGAGCTCCAATCCCAACCTATTGACGCAACAACGCTCCAGCGCCATCGTACCGGTACCAGAACGCCCTCCAGGCCCGGTCCCTCCAGAAAATTCTGCTAATCTTTACACCAGACAATGCCTTCCACTCCGCTACTGAATTCCCAGTTTGGCTTCCAGGGCGCAAGCCATGCCTACCATCCTGGCCTTATACTTTACGCCGCGCAGCTGCTTTACGATTCTTGCTGCTTAAACACCATTCGCCAATTCCCAGAGTGCTTACGCGGGATCTGCCAAATATCTCCAATAATTATTCCTCACCTAACCCCGTTTCCACATAAGAAGCTAAGCTCATTGTTTCTGTTTTAATACATTCCTTTTAAATATATACATATAAATATAAATATAAATATAAATATATATATATATATATATATATATATATATATATATATATATATATATATATATATATATATATATATATATATATATTGTGACTTTGTGGGTTCGTGAAATTGAAAAGTCCAATTACGCAAACTCAACAATGTTCTTTATTTCTACCGACTTACAGTTTAACACTTGCCAATTACACAGAATTACGTGCTGCACACAATTACAATTCACCAGTTCGTCCGTTACAATTTCACTTGCACTAGTAATTACGGACAATACTCCGATGCACGTACACAGTCTTCTCGTTCCTTAACACGGCGCTCGTTCGCTAGCACGTCAAACACTGACTCTTACACCAAGAACTGCGACTGTCTCACTAACTGACCGACCAACTCAACTCCGTCTGTCTGTAACCCTCTTTATATAGGAATATCGCCGACTTCTGGTGTTTACAGGATTGTTCTAGTAACAGAAAGATCGAGAACCAGGTGTAAGGAAACATACGGCACAGTCATGTTTTTGCTCCCAACCGCCGCCTTGTCACCACTATAAGACAAACGAGGGGGAGGTGTGGCTAACCGAACCTCCCCTGTCTTCCGCTCTCAGCTGCTTCACAGGGTGTTCCAACGCTCGTGTGACAATATATATATAATCTCTCTCTGTGTGTGTGTGTGTGTGTGTGTGTGTGTGTGTGTGTGTGTGTGTGTGTGTGTGTGTGTGTGTGTGTGTGTGTATTCTTTGTAGCTGGTTATTGGCGTTTCTCAGAAATCTCTAAAATTTCTAACTAATCACCTGCCAATACAACACTGAATAGCGATTAACTAATCATGTAGCCTGCTCTAGAAGTGCTCCTGTAGTTGTTCTGGTGGCTCAGTCCGTAACGCCAAAAACTGGTGTTCCGACGGTTCCGTTACGCTCATGTAATTATTTTTCCCTTCGTCTTTTCAATACGTAAATTCCAATAAGATAAAATGGCGTGATTTGTAACTAAGAACGTGAGTCTGATTGGTCAGTACAATAACACTATTATGACACGCACAAGGAAATTTGGACAGAGTACCACAGTCGTTACCTCGCCGCAGTCAACTTTGCATAGAAAACGGAGGTCACTATTTCGAGCAGTTCCCACAAACCTGACGTAAAGAGCTGCATTTACTTCTTATTTTGTGTAGGTTCATTCACCCTTTAAACCACCTTCTATTTAGACGTACAGCATATGAAAGCAATAATCAGGCTTCAATCTTTTTGGAAAGAACTGTAATTAGTTTAACTGACAAGATGAAATTGCTGTGTAAAATGCATATATTTATACAAGAATAAAAAGGTTAGACAAAATATTAAAATAACAACCAAACAAACAAAAGAAAAATAAACAAAAAGGTAAAGGAGACTCGACCTTGAAAGCTAATGCCATATCCATTGCATCAGAGTGAGTGCTCTGACACGCCTCTTCATTTTCCTGTGTTGTGCACTCAAGTGGTATCACCATTAGTAGTGGTGTACTGGCACTTTGGAAACTTATAAGCGTATCTTCCACATTTGAACCATCGAGCCATAAGTTCCTGCCTCAATTTACTTGCTTAAGTTATTTCCACTTGCTCTGAAAATATTTCGGTGTAGTTCATTAACACTCTGTAAAACCCAAATATGTTTACCATCGGAGTAAACACAAATTCTGTGAAATTTCCAAAACGACTTTTGTCATATTCTCAAACCCATAAATTAAATATGCAGTATTAAACTCATCTGGCTAGAAAATTCTATAGCTTTCCATACTAGTAAATCCTGGCAAATTCAAGGATTGGCGTACAGCTCCAAAAGTATAGCTAAAAGAGATTTTCAATCATATGTTTGAAATGTTTGAAAACTACTCGCAAGTTCATTCTCAGGCCTTTATAGATAGCACTACTGTCGTCCAACAGTTTAAACAATTTTGCAGTTTAACCTAGATTGAATATCTAATAGTTGTAAATACTATCCAGTAATATCTGTTGAACTTCTTATGTATTAAATTCGCACAATATACCAACATTTTTTGTGTTGACTAGTTTTGTCAATGGATCCATTTGATAGGTGTTTCACTATAGTACAATATAAAGCATACATTTAGAAAAACGGCTGGACACCTTTTTATTTATGTTAGAAGGGACTGGAAATGTTTTTCCCCGTACAATAAAAGGTGTCGCTTAAGTAGCTCACCAAGTCGGATACTTCGTCTACCTAAGTACAAATGTATTTAAACCGAGAGACGAAATAGGGCCAGACAAATTTCCTATCGTAGAATCTGGGGTGAGTGATTCACCACTATTTTACCAGTACATTCTTACATCCTCGTTGCATTTACCTTTTAATTTTACCCTCGCAGATAGCAATAACTGCAAATCGCGAATTACCGTACCCATGTGAATTAAAGTTTAGAAATAAAATAAGGAATACACTTTATTTTATAATCAGTTATAATCCTCTGACTGCTACCTTACTTTGACAGTGACATTTTTCCCTCTCCAAAGAAAACCTTTATAGCATTACATTATACAGTACATCATCATACATTCTGTAGTGAGAGAGAGAGAATGAGAGAGAAAATTCCATTAAGCTGTTATATACTTCTGCCCTATCCTGAATCATATACTCTCAAATAACAGTGAAATATGTTGTACATTATTTCAGTTCATAAAAAAATGAAAATGTCTCTCTTATCTTGACTTAGAGCCCAATAGTAAAAGGACTACGGTCAAAACCAGTGAAGTAGTACATTAAAAGAGAATAAAATATATACTACATTATATGAGGTAAGTGTTCACAGAACTGGCTCGCAAAACACTTCCTATTTCACACATGACTATTCATCAAGGAAAATGTGAACTGGCATTGCCTTTTCCTAGTAAGCGTTATTCCTTCTCCTTCCTTCTCGAAACTTTAAGTGCTCTATGTTACCTTTTCACAGAATAAATGAGATATATGTTCACTCCTTTTGGCACTCTGTTCCGGAACAACGCCATTGAAAATCTTTTACTTATTTTCACAGACTCCTTACTTGTCGTGCAATTACCTCTGAAAGCAAAACGAATTATTTGAATTACACTTGACATTCGAGTGAATTTTATCTTCACGATCATAGAGACTTAAATTCCTTGTTTTTTATTTATACATATTTTCGTATTTTCTATCCAGCGTTTCTAGCATTAAAGGTTCTCTGGTTGTGACAAATTTTAAAATTCACATGTATATAATTCGCTTCGGAAGTTAATGGATATTTTTGTACCTTTTGCATCTACAGTCTGATCAGTTGTATTTCAGGAGAACGATGAAGATATTAATATAGAATTATCATTTAAAAATTTATAATTTTAATATGGAAGTATACAAACTCTGATATGAATTTTATTACTTACTAATAAAACATTGTGTGTATACCAATGCTGTACAGCTATGTTGTATCGATATTGTTATTTTGTGGGTTCGTAGAATTAAAAGTCCAATTTTCCGAAATTATAATTATTCTTTATTTCCGTAGAAATACACTGCTCATTTCTCACGTAACAACATTACATCACATATACAACACAATCTTCCAAGGTTGATGAACTTAACAAACAGCGTTCAGTTTACATCATCTCTCGTTACAACAACACTCTCAGCTGTTCTCTGCTTACTTCTCGCGACTCAATCTCGTTTTACAA